>VZTL01043764.1:118132-133290 GCA_013400535.1 Scopus umbretta | reverse complement strand
TTTCACCCAATTTGTCTGCTCTTCCTTTTCTGTAAAAACTAAACCCTGTAAAAACTAAACCCTGCACATCAACTAATCACTGACAAAACTTCCCCCTTATTTTAGCTGTTATATCTGTTTGTAGTATTTGAAGTACTAGAGAGGTAAATGGGTGAAAGATATTCCACTTCTTTAAAAAGTCAAAGAAAGAATGGGTCGAATTCTGCTTTCAGAGTAAACTGACATAAGCAGAGAAACGTGGAATAAACTTCACTCTTGAATTTAGTGTATTCTGGTTTTACTGAAAACACAACCTGGATGTTTACAAGGCAGCTATCTGCAATATCTGTCCGGTCCATATGACTCAGAAGTCGGAGGCTCACCAGAGAAAAATAAGTAGATGGTAATTGTTTGGCTCAGTGACAGCACTAACTATTCATTTATATTTTAACTCATTTCCATCTGAAAGGTGAAAGAGGAGGTTTGGGTTTATATGTTTCACAAAAAAAAGGGGGAGGAAGATGCTTCATTTCCTTCTTCCCACTTGACAGTGCTGGTAGTTTATGGACTTTTGAATTCCTTGGGTGAAACACAGCTGAATTTTTCCAGACCAAAACCCTGCATGCAGCTGCAGCAGCCTCTGAACAGCTGGGTCAGCCCCATCGGTCCCTCTCCAAACTGCACCTCTGCATGAGGAGCACACGCACACCCGTAAAATACCAGCTTCCGAAGTCAGCTATGTATACAAAAGCACACAGGCACTGCCTTGCATAGAAAAGGGGCTTTTAACGAGCACTTTCAGTATTAAACCTGGGCAGTCACTTTGTAGTTATCCTAATGAGCTCTGGTGCGCACCTTGATGTTACCTGAATCCATGTACAACAGTGGAAGGTGAAATTCTTTCCTCTTCTTGGGAAGATGGAGGAGGGAAGTGAGACCAAAGGTTCTGCTCAGCAATCTGGATACAGGGGACAAAGGTGATTTATAGGAAGAGCTGACTTTTGAAAAGATTTCCTCCTCGTATCTCCAGTTACCATAGCATAATCTTCCACACGCTAGTCAAACCTTACTAAAAAAAGGCAGATTAATTTTATAACCTGTAATTTCATGGGTCCTGTAGTGTGGACTGTTACGAACAGTAAGTAGTAAGCAACCACGGTGATCAGCAGTTTTCAGAGATCAGCTCTGCAAATCAACATGCTCACAGAACCTGTGACTAACAACAGTGATGGCCCCACTCTTATTCCTACAGACCATTTGCCACAAAACCATTTAGTAGCAAGGGCACCATGAGAATTCCAAGGGAGAGGGCAAACTGGGGGGCCCTACGTGCCCATGGGTGTGCTTGCCTGTCTGCGAGAGTAGGACAAAGGCAAAAACACCAGGGGAAGTTTCTGATGCCAAAAGAATGTAGAATGGTACCTCTGAGCTTTGTCCCAGTACAACATCCAAAACAAGCAACAGGGAAAGCTGTTCATTTTCCAGACAAACTCAGTACGTAGCTTTTCCACAGGTAGTGGAAATAGAAATATTTGTTCTTCCATGAAAGCACCACCTCTGCTTAGACTGGTTTTGAGCACAAGCCCAAGCCCATATTCATCTAATCCAGGTACAAGTCATATCCTCATCAAGTAACTACAACCTGAGCTAGTCATCCAGGCTCTCTGCAGTGTCCATTGTCAAGCCTGAGGGCCTGCATCATCTGACCTATTTTTTAATGCCACGTCAGGAGAAGAATTGCACCCTGGAGTGCGCACTTCTCTTCAGCAACTATCATGCAAATCCAGACAACCCACCCGGCACAAAACACATTCTGCATCTGATTTGATGTGTCCCATTTAGAACTGATGCTCAAGCCCGTACTTCCAACCATGCTAAGCCTTAACAGTGGTCACAGTAAGTATCTACCTGGGGTATGACTGGCAGAGATGCAACTGGCATCATCCCCTGTTTGGCATCAATCCCTCAGACACACCAGTCCTGTGCCTCCCTCCCGGTGTTCAGGGAAGGGGCCAGCAGGATGGCTGAGCTCAGACAGGGTGCAAATGGAGTGAATACACCACACCTGACGCACCGCTGTCCCAGGGCTACCGCGAGGCACACACATAGGATGGACTACCAAGAACATTACACTGTTGCATGTTTTCTCACTGTAGACACTCAGAAGGGTTTGGTTGGGGCAGAAGATAAACCCTTCCCCCTGCCCCCGCTTTGCGGGATTAGATAGATTCACTCGCACACCAGTTACAATTTCAAGTTCAAGAGAGAGACTTCCCTTTCTCTTGAATGTTTCTTGTTAGAGGAGACTGAGGGAGTAGGACACCTGGGGATCAGACCTAATGGATTCCAGTTCAGAATCAGAGTCTCAAAACCAAATCCCGCTGTTGCTGAAACATTGCTAGGTATCTTTGTTATTCTTTCCAATATCTGTCTTCTTGTTTTGGTGCTGTCAGAATGATCATGTTTCCTTAGCATGCGAATGCCTCGGGTGCCACTGTTACTGTACTCCAAGAGCTCATGTGGCATTTCCAGCGCCTGGAACATAACGGGGATTATTGTGGCATACGCTTCTGCCTGGGAACTTGCAGGGTGCAAGGACTAAACAGCAGAATATAAAAAAGCAACAGGTAAGTTGCTACAGTAATTAGATTATGCAGTCATCATGAATAGGAAAGAGTTTGGTTGCAGTCTGCATTCATTAGAAGAAGTACAACCAAACAATTGTTTAAGAAAGATTTTTTTTTAGCACACACATGTGTTTTGCTATCGGCAATAGCACAAAGATTACCGGTGATTGTACCTCTGAGTGCCAAGGACTCGTTAGCTCCAGCTATTGATCCATAAACTAAATATATTTTTCCAGGAATGTCTGGCCAGCAACGTCCATACTGACCCAAACTACTGCAGGCTTAATAGGTCGCTCGCGGACTGTAACATGCTCTCCGTGTTCATCAGGTCCATGCCTCCAAACACGTTATTACCCACCAGTCTCCCCCACTAAGTAGCAAGCTGCTGGGATTTGATTCTCTCTTTGTTTGAGGGTACTTATTTGGAGGGGGTGATGGGCTACTAACATCAGGGTTTAACTCAAGTACACAAAAGCCAGGAAATTCACAGCTAGGGCTGAAAATGTGTGCTGACACAGCAGCATTATCTCCTGCCATTAAGCCTTTTCTGGATCTTTTGGCACAACTGCCTAGGTTAAAGCCTGCGTGTCAGCAAAGATTTTTCAGGCTTCACCACGAATTTCTTTGCTTAAGTCAAGCTGCTAGCATCACTCGGATATGTTCTTCTTAACATTATATGAACACCTTATGAAGATGAAGCACACATGCACACACACCCCCGTGCCTTTCCATGTGTGGTTTCACCTTCCTTCTCCCCAAGGGCTGTGAATAAGGCATGAACCAACTTGCAAAATCCCAGCCGTCATTCCAAAGTGGACACAAAGGGGGATTAAGCAGCCCTGAATAGTGCTGACAAACAGACCTGGGTAACCGTAGCAATCTGTATTTCAGAGCAGTGTCACATCCCAAGGATCCGGAACCCGGGAAGGTGGGTGGGAGGAGGACCCTGGGGATTAGCCATGGCATAGCTCTCCTCGGGGAGAGAGATGCCAGAAATGGAGCCAGGGTGAACGGAGTTTGGCTCTTTCACCCACCCCCACTGAATTCATTTAGTTGCTCTTTAAATAGGAGGGTGAGGATAGGAAGCTCTGGGGGAATTTATTGGGAAGTGACTTCTCAGAAAGGGGAAAATCTCCATGGCAGCAGTGGGCCTGGGCTGGCTGCAGGAAGGCACGGCCACAGCTGCTGGCCCAGCCCCCTCAAGGGGCTTCTCTCACCAAAAATTATTGCAGGGCAGGAGGGGGGAAAAAAAAAAAAAAAAAAGAGCAACCCGGAGGTGCGATGATCACCCATTTCTGCCGGTGTGACTAGCAGCAACACAACGGGGGCGCAGCTTGAATCGGGTTAAATTGTAAGACCACCCCACCCAGCGGGTGAGCCCCCTCCTGCGGGACGGGAGGCCTGGGCAGGGGCCGCGGGGCTGAGGGGAGGGAGTCGGGCCGTCCCCCTCGCTGGCTTTGCTGCCTCTCCCGGCGCTGGGGATGGCAGCCCCGGTGGGTCCCCGGGGTCCGGCGCAGGCGAAACGTCCCACGCGCGGGACGCCGGCACCACGCGCGCACGGCTTGCTTCGGGACCTGCTGCCTCGGGAATGCCGAAGCAGGCCAAGTCTTGGCCGTGCCAGCTGGAAAAGGGAACCCGCGGGTGGAAGCGGGGAGCTGGGGGAGGCTGCCTGGGCTAAACAGGTGACGGGGCGGCAGCCCCCCGACGCTGAACCAAAACCCGCTCCTTTCCACCGAGGTAAATGTCCTGTCAAGCAATGGCAGCTACAGCTGCCCGCAGGGCGGAAGGGGAACGGTGCAGCCCACGGCCGCGTTTGCTCCATCCCCTTTGAAAATCCAGACCAAGGCCGCCTGCAAACGTAAGAAATTACTTAAATGACAGCAAAGGGCCAAGAGATCCTATCTCATCAGGAACAAAACTAGCTAACTG
This sequence comes from Scopus umbretta, assembly GCA_013400535.1. NCBI lineage: Eukaryota > Metazoa > Chordata > Aves > Pelecaniformes > Scopidae > Scopus > Scopus umbretta. The sequence goes on along the minus strand of VZTL01043764.1, from coordinate 128,755 downwards.
AGCTCTTTAAACAGGCACTTTGGAAATTACAAACTAATCTAATTAGAGGCTTTATCTTGTCAGTTACAAGCCACTTGTCATAGATTTACCAGTAAATTAAAAAAATGGGAGGTTACTTACACTGGCCCACAATTCACCAGCTTTATACAAAGGACTTGCCAGAATGACTCAACATCAAATAAAAGGGCAGGGTTGGATTTTACACTTTTAAAGACATGTAGTTAATATAATCTATAAATAACCAAAACTGTGTTTCTGAGTGAAAGGGCCATTGTTCATTTTTACCACGGGTACGAAGACAAGCGCTATGGGGAAGGCAAGGGAGGCTTTCCAAAGGAACATTATAGATTTATTTTACTAAAAAAAACAACCCAACAATACAGAAGGATACCTTTGGGGCAGTAATTTCAGGTGTGCTTCAGTACAGGGGCTTTGACACTATGGATGCCAAAGGGATGAACCTAACCAACATACACTGAAAAAAGAAAGGACACGCTGGTGACAGATAAATTTGCATTTTATTGGGACTCTAAAACTGTATGGAATTAAAGTTACTATTAATATAATATAGCTACTTAGGAGGATTTTTCCAAGCTGAATGTGAGCCATTTCGGACAATGACACTTAAGCAGTTTCATAGTCACTCAAAGCCTAAACCTAAACCAGTTCCTAGCTTTAAACCAGATCAGTTTCCAGTTCTGGTTCACTGGGCAACCACAGAAACATTTGGCTTATCACAGGGGAGGCAAAGGTACAGTCAGAGGCAGATGTGCTCCTTTGGATGGCAGTGACATCATTTTGACGGTAAAGCAACAGTAAAAATTTGGCAGGCGATAAAATTTCTCTCCGAAAATGCCACTGCAACTGTAATAGCTGTCGGGAGCGGGCAATGTCTTGGGCTGGAGAATCTTAGCCAAATAAGTCTGCATCTTCACCCATTAATCTGACTGGAAACCGGCAGGCCCTATCCTGCTTCCCATGGGGTCCGTGCAGAATCCACAGCACCGTCGATGGGCGAGGAGAGCAGAGCTCCCTGGAGTGACGGGGCTGGTGGGAGAGCAGGCGCCTGCCCAATTAGTCTGGCCCGCAAGGCTGGCCAGCCGATGTTAGCCCTGCAGGAAGACCAACCCCTGGCTCCAAACACACAAGGGATTAAAAACCTCGGGCCGAGATCACTAAGTCTTCCTTGAAACTAACTGAAATAAAAAGATGAACATCAGGGTGGAGAAGGTTGCTTGAAAGAGGTAGCCTTAAAACTACGTAGTAAACAGGAAAACAAGCAAAAGATAAAATCCGAAGCTATGCTACATCACCCTCCCCCCATACATGTGTTATTCCATCGACGATGGAGGACTCAGTCAGTCAAGATCTGCAAATTGGTAGGCAGTGCATTCTGTGCTGTCTGTCAGTATTACACATCCTAAAGGGCTGAATAAATAATTGAAGAATAAATAATTGTGCCAGGGCTTTGTCTCATGGGCCATTTTTATAGATTGCTGTCTAATGACAGCACCATCTGCGACACTCTGCATTAATATGGGATAAAATTACATAGCGCTTTGTTTGCTCTGACACTGTGATGTTACGATGTCTCTTAATATTATCTTGAATAAAAGGCTAGAGCAATGATGGAAGTTTCCCACTTGCTTGTAAACTCTCATTTAGGGAAAACCAAGTTTAAGCAATCAGAGGCATTTTCCCCCCAGGGACAGGACCGGAAAGAGTGGGGAAGCCTCGCTGTTTCCAATGCATGTCCTACCAAGGTAATTAAATAGAGAGGAGCTTGTTAGTGAATTTTTGTTATGCGTGGCCAATTTAAAAGCCCTATGCCGGCAAGGAGGCAGCCCTGCTCACCTCCAGGAAACATGCACCCCAGCTCCAGTCCCTTCCTTGGCACAGAGAGGGAGGCAAAGAGATCAATTACAGGTTCTCACTCCCTAAATCCAAGGGAAATAAGATGATTTACATCAGTTTAATCTGGCACAGAAGCATACCATGGGTCATGGGGGGTGGGGTACTCATGAGGAAACAAAAGGCTTTTTGCATGGGAAAGCAAGCAAGCTTTCGCTCTACGATATAACGACCAACTGCTTTCTAGTAATGCTTTACACTTCTTCACAATTCTCTACCCAAGAAACATTTTCTTCTTTATTCTTAGAAAGAAAAACCTGAAACCACAGTTAAATATTCACCGACAACAAGGCTTCCACTCCTCCTGCCTTCTGTGTACTTCTCCATGCCGGCAGGACACCAGCGGCATTTCCCTTCCCTCCCAAAAGGGTCTTGCGGATGCCGTCTCTCCTTCCCTCCCCAGCAAAAGGCACGGGGGGCCGGGCAGAGCGGCACGCCAGCAGCCCCGTTCCCTCACCCGTAAACGTCTGCAACTGCTGCGATGAGCAGCTGCTGGCCTGGTAGGTCTGCGCAGACAGGAGCTAATTCGGATCCCAGGGAGTTAGAACAAATGCATTTGCTGCCTCGTAGCTATTACTTACCTGTGGAGCAAATTGTGAAATTTTAAGTAGGTTTTGCAGAGCCCGGTCTCACCCCCATCACGATCCAGTGTCACCCCAGGGAGGCTATGACGAGAAGAACTTTGGCCTCTCAAGCCCCAGCCCTCCATCCTCAACCCCAAACCACCAGTTGGCACCTGTGTCCAGAACTGAACATTTCAATTTTCACATCCTAGAAAAGCAGCCTGGGAGAGACGTGGGGCAGATGGGGCCCCTGCAGTTATGACACCCGTAATGTCACGACTGCAATCACAGGTTTCAGGAACCAATTTGCAAAGCAAGAGTTTTCAAACTCTCCATGGATCAGCTTGAGCAAGGCTTTAAAAGTAAAAGGACCAAAGGAAGAGGGCTTGCAGGAGGCTTTGGAGAACAAAGCATTGTGGCTGCTCCAGTCACAGGGATGAAGGTGAGGGAAAAGCCTCTTGCGTGCAAGCCTTCCTCCTACTATCTGGCAAATATTCTTCACTCAATCCCACCCTAAGAGCTGACATACAAACCAGTCCAAGATATGTGGTTATAACTTGGTTGACCAGAGGCCAAGTTACACCTAGATTAACAAGTTAAAAAAAGAGAGACCTACTGGTATAGTCCCCAGCAGGAAAGTGCCTTCAGCCAGCACAAGGCTTCTCCAAAGAGACAATGCATGCAGCATCCTACCCGCTTTCTTGCCAGTATGGACCATGGTTCAGATAACTACATACTCATCAGTTACAGCATGCAGTTCAGTTTCTCTCAAACCTCAGAAACCCAAATGGTGACACAGGCTCCTAAAGCACACCAACATAGCACAACAGCAGTGGGAACCTGCTCCTGCAAAAAGGGGTTTTCAACAGATTTGGCCACCTATGCATTAACCAGCACCAGCACACACAGAAATCAATTAATCAGTGACCGTGGTTCACGTAAAATGAACTCATGGGCTTCACCCCTATTGTGGTTTAACCCCAATCACGACACAGCTGCTCGCTCGCCCTGGTGGGATGGGGGAGAGAACTGAAAAAAAAACCCTAAAACCCGTGGGCTGAGATAAAGGCAGTTTAATAGGACAGCAGAGAAAGAGAAAATAATAATAATAGTAATGAAAAAAGAATACACAAAACAAGTGATGCCCAATGCAATTGCTCACCACCCGCTGACCGATGCCCAGCCCATCCCAGAGCAGCGATCGCTGCCCCCCAGCCAACTCCCCACAGTTTCTATACTGAGCGTGACGCCGTATGGTATGGAATAGCCCTGTGGCCAGGCTGGGTCAGCTGTCCTGGCTGTGCCCCCTCCCAGCTCCTTGTGCCCCTGGCAGAGCATGGGAAGCTGAACAGTCCCTGACTAGTGTAAGCACTACTGAGCAACAACTAAACCATCAGCGTGTTATCAGCATTGTTCTCATCCTAAGTCCAAACCACAGCACTACAGCAGCTACTAGGAAGAAAATGAACTCTGAATTAAGCTGAAACCAGGACAACCCCAAAACTTGCGTTAAAGGAGATATGCACCAGGAGCCAAAACCAACGGTGGCAGTTTTGCCGTTTGTACGTAGCAGTTCATGGCTTTGATCTATTTCCAGGGCGCTCTTACAGGCTTCTCACATGCGAGACAGCACAGACCCTTAACAACGAGGCCATCTAATTTAGGGAGGGCGAATCACTTAAAACAAGCTCAAACACAATGAGATACAATTGAGAGGTGTGTTCAGCACAGATATTGCATTGATAAGTTTTCACTTTATTATTTTTAGAAGTTCCACCTAAAAAACCCTCCTAAACCAATTTTAACTCTGGGGGCACACTCTTCTTCTTGGCTGATGGCAACTTAAAACCAGGGAAAACTCCATGAGTGGTACAGGGAGCAACTAAAAACCTGAAAGTGGATCCATTCAGGGAAAACTAAGATGGAACAGACGGTCAATAATCCCGCCACTGCAAAGTAAAGTTTCAAAACTTTGAGTAAAACAGGCATTGAGTTTAATTGGGCTAATGCATGTTTTGGTATGGGTTTGTTTTTCAGGTAGGAATGTCATCAAATAAAAACAAGTAAGTCTCTTCTGAGGTGTACAGATTGCTACTGCTCCTCCCTCCAGAGGACACAGCGGTGGCTTTCTGAAGCGGTCAGCACAGACATGTGGAAGACTCCCAAAACTAGCTGATGACTTTTTGGCATGACTGGGCACCACCAGCAGAAATCCCTGGTCTGTAGCCCATCCTGCTGGTGGCCACAAGCCTCATTCAGAGCACAGGCAACACCTGGAAGGAGCACCCACATTGGATGGCCGCCAGGGAGTCCCGTGTCCTGCCCTCAGCTCTGACACAGAGATGCTGTGCAGTTTGGACAAATTCCATCATCCATCCTGCAACTCCACCTGACCAGTGGGGAACGTAAATCCCTACCCTACAGCAACAGTAGGGCTGTTCTGCATCGGTGATTAGGAAACGTTCAAATGTACCCAAGCAGACACCACACACCATTTAACAAAACTTATTCTAATGCCAACATACCACCACCTTTGACTGGTGCAGCTGGGTATCCTGGGCGTGCGTTCCTCTGCTGGAAGAAGAAAGAGCCTTCCTTGAGAGCAAAAGGTAGAACACAGACTGTGGATGTGCACAAGAACTGGGGGACAGGACACACCAAAATATGACAAGGGAAAAAATATTCATCAAATCAATTACCAACAAAGAGGACTTGGGCTACAAATCACAAAAACACATTTTCTTCAGCAAAGAAATAAAATGTTCAGGGGGTGCCCCAGACAGAGCGGATCCGTGAGCACCCGCAGAAGTGGCTCTGGCTTGAAGGCATTCCTCTGTTTCTGCTGCAGATAAAGAGGGGCCAGCAACCCATGAAGCGTGGGGAATTCATCCCCCAGCACCGAGGAGGGGCACGGGACAGCTATTGTGCTCCAGTGAAGTTCAACTGCAAATTCAGTTGAAAACAACACTGCTCCCCAGGGGCTGTGCAGGAAGGCCAGGGGGAGGAGGAAGAGGAGAAGTTTAGGCCCTTGCCAAACTGCAGATAAAAAGGGGGGAAGGGGAGATTAAAAATTATTTAAAAAAATTAATAATAATCAAGGCCAGTACAGCACTGGGGTAAACTTTCTCACAGCTACAGCCGAAAAAGGGAGGGGGTGAAGAGGAAGGTACAAGTGGGGTGCATAGGGTGCATCAGCCACCGCCTGGTCTGACGGTGAATATCCACTTTTGTCAAAGCAGAGCAACCAAAAAAAGAATAACAACAATAATAATAAAAAGTACTGTTCTTGACATTAAATATTCATGGCAACGGCTACAGCATGGCTAATGGAAAGTGTCCATAAAACCTTTAAGAAGTTTGTTAATGTACAGAGACCGGCAGAGCTCACGGCACGCTTGGTGCAAATCAGGAGTAATCGAACAAAAATAGTTTGTCCCTTTTCAAACCAGCACTAAAAAGGTACCCATTTATTGCACCAAAACCACTGAAGGCACCAGGAAGGGTCATAAACACTCATTAACACTATTCCTGGTAGCTGGCCGCTCAGCTGCACAGCCATTAAAATGTCCCCTTACGATCCTGACACCAGATTTTGGTTGTCAGCAGAAAGGAGGCTCCCAGACCCAAGGACAGTGGTGCACACTCAGTGCCGCTTTCCCCTGTCTCATGCTAAGAGGCAAGGGCCAAACTCCACATACTCCAGTAATCTCCACCCTGCAGTGAGGCTCAGATGTGGTTAGTGAGCAAAACACGTCTACAGAAACACCATGCAGGCCACTTGTCTTCGCTATCTCGATTTCATAACAAAGCCACATACAGACCTCGATAGCCCTGTGGTTTTAGGAGAGAGAGCAAAACATGTGATGCTCCAAGGCCAGATCGGTACAACTGCAATTTGCCAAAGCGCCCAGTTCCGTTCCTTGCCCTCGTCCTCAAAAAAAATGTTACTCCAAATCGAGTCGCAAACTCTGACTTTTACAGTTTCCATCACTATTTTATTCTGAACAGCAAAGAAGTTTAACTTCCCATCCCACCGCAGACCATGAAGAGGAACATGTGGGTTTCCTGGGCAAAGCAGGAGCTGCAGCAGTGCCAGCCAAGCTCCACCTTCTCCCCTCACGCACCCACCTCTCCACCAGCGGCCCAGACGGAGGGAGCGGGTATTTCCAGACAACTGATCTTGGTGGTGCGGTTCACCCCCTGTTGACAACGGAGAGCACCATTTAAAACCACCTCTGACTGTTTTAACAGAGGGGTCCTGCAGGATCACATCAGCCAGAATAAAAAGCACCAGTTTTAAACGCCACACATTGACTCTTGCCTCTCCTTTTTTCAAGCAGAACCACAGATGCAGCCAACGACAGCAGCTTTCCGTTAGGAGCCCCACCCTGTACCATCTATGCATCCATGAGCCGCAGCACAACGGCGTTTCGATTCTGACGCCAGTCTTCCAGCATTAATGCCATGCAAATGATAAGGATGATAAATCACAGAGCCCTGCCACCAATCCAGACACAAAAGCAATTAAAAACCTGTAGCATCTATGTGATGAATACTAAGCGCACGGGCAACTTTGAGGCTGCCAGGTAAGCGCTTGCCTGCAGAAGGTCGCCAGGCACATAGCCACTTGCAGCCCAAAGATCACACAGACAAGCGTGCCCAGCTGTTTTAAACGTATATTGCAAGACTTTAAAGTATAAAAAATTGCCCAGATCTCTCTTGCTCCCTGTTGGACGATAATTTTAATCCATATGTGGCTCTTGCATGCTGCACGTCTAATACTACGTCTAACAGCAAAGATCAAGACACTAGTTGCTTTGTTTTACTCTGGATTTCAGAAAGCATAGTGGCCAGGTAAAATCGTTTGCAATGCAAGAGTAGATCACATTAAGAAACCAACATATTAGTCATATTAATAAATTTGTCATGGATTTGAAGGCACAGGAATCTGTCACTTCCATTGCTTGGTTCAATTAATCTGTACCAGTTTATTTATCTCCTATTGCTTGTTCAGCTTTCCAACCACTTGTATAAATAGGTTTCCTCTCTTTTACTTTTTAATTAAAAACAGAGTGGAAAAAGAAATTGTGATACACTCCCAGGACACAGAAAAATCAATTTGTGATGGAAAAGAAACCACCAACACATGCAAACATTTCCTAGAAAGCCAACAACTGGCAGTGGGCCTTTTTAGGTTAATACCCATGGCATTCCTTGGCTTTATTTTACATAGAAAAGGTCGTCATCACCATCGCATTTTCCTCCTGAACATTATTAACCCTCCATATGCTGCAGGTCCAAACACCAGACTTTCACTGCAGCAGAGCTTTCCAAGTCGTCAAGGTCTTTTGTGAGCCCTGAACTCTCCTGTGGAGCCCAAGCACTGGTTAAACCCTGCCCAGCACAGAAAAGGAAGCAGAACTCTTGGGTTGGGTTGTGCTGCTCTTCTCACTGCTGTGGCTAGGTCTGATGGATGGATTTATGAAACAGTCGTGAATAAAGCCTGCAAAACCCACCGTGTTTCATGTGCTGAGCTTTCTGCTTGTGCCGCCTGTGCTCTGTAAGACCAAGTCTTCAACTGTGTGGGTCTGTTTGGTTTTCACAGCTAACATATGAGGCGCATGTTTTTTCAGAGTTTGCAGTGACCGAATTGTAAAGATGATTAAATACAAAGAAAGGAGGGTGAGGTGGTGGGATGGCAACCAGGAAAACAGAAAGTCACAGTGTATTCAGTTCCATTAAAAACATGTGTGTGTGTGCACATGTAAATGAAAAACATGGTCTATACATCCGTTCTGAACAGGCACAGAGACAACCAAATCACACACCCCCCAAAATAAAAAAGTTTGGACACCATCAGACATAACATACTCGACAGACTCCTCCTGCTGAGGACATGGCTTTGCAAATTTAAGTCTGGTGCAAGAAATTTCAGTTTGGGTGAAAGCTTTTAAGAGCATTTATTTTTAAAAGCATCCATTTGGCTTCCTGAAGTGATGCCCAACACAAATAGAGCAAGGCATACCAGAAGACCATGTAGCTTTATACTCTTACTACGTCAATACGTACCCCTCACCCATTCCACATGTGCTCCCGGTCATCATTTGGCCACTGATTTCCTTCCTGGTTTCTTCATTTTTAGGTTATCTCCCAACAAAAATCTCAAACTACTAATGTATTTTCATACACTCTCCATACACAAACATTGTATAGGTACTAAACAGCAGAATCTTTCACATGGTAAGCATAAAAAGACAGACTGGGTCACTCAAAGCCACAAACACCGCACAGGAGAATTCATATTCAAGACCTTCCCGGATTCAAGTTCAGCATATTAGATCACTCTTTCCTGCAATAGCGTTTTTCTTTATCTAGACTTTGCCACAACAACAAATCAAACCCATCCAAAGCCAGAAAGCATCAGAGATGCCATTATCCACAATAGACTTACATCAGGGATGAACATGACTTGCAGTACCCAGAGGAAAAAAAGTAAAGTGCAGAAAATAAGATATTAAGAGCCAAATTAATTGGTGACATAAGCAGGTACAAGTACATTGAGTGAAATGGAGTAGCTTATGCCTGCAATGAATATAACCGTAAGCATTTAGCAGGTTCTTCCTCGAGTCTTTGTTTAAACAAATCTGAATTTATTAGTCTGCTGCTGAATAAATATGATAAATTCTTATTGAAATTATCCTCTGGTGAGCAGCAATAAATACTAGGCAATATTCTTTCAAGTGATCCATTATTTTAATCTGGCTAAGAGCAACTCCAGGTTTTCTGCATGCACAGACAAAAGTTATCTTCAATATAGTGAGTGTCAAATAGCATGATGCTGCAAGTTTTGGGAGGAACAGGGAAACATTCCCAAGCTCGGTACCAAATCAAGCAACTCAAGACACCCCATCTCCGTGGAATTCATAGGGTAACAATACAGAACGTTTCCATACATAATTTACAAGCTACTATGAAATGCTAGAGGTCAAAACTTCCAGGGCGTAATTTAACAGGGAAAACGTGCACTGCATGTCGGATCAGCCTTTGTGATATTACAAAAAAAAAAAAAAAAAAAGGGAGTAAAAATGCAGACAGCATTTGTGATTAGGAAGAAAAAAAGTCACCATTTGTCAGATGTGGCGTCCCAACGTGCTTCAGAGTTTACTTCAGTAACAAGTACTTAGACACACACAGACACTGGAAAGGAAAAGGAGTGGGTAAAAAAAATAATTTACAAAGCATCCGATTTGTGCTCCATTACCCAAATGAACACGCAGAGTCACCTCAGCACTTCCCAGAGTCCTCCAACTGCAGCGTTTAACAAACCTTGGTGTTGTGAGACACTTTCAAGCATTGCATTTTAATACCATAGAAGATGACATCCTTTGGATGTTTCAGTCTCTGGAAGCTGAGGCTCCAGCTGCTGCCTGACTTGATCCCTTGCACAGGGACCGAAAGTAGGCAACGCCTCATCTTTTTCATCTTCACTCCAAGGTATCATTTATGGCAAAGCTGCAACCACTGTTAAATTCTTGCTGCAGCAATGTTGAGGAGAGCACTGAGAACCTCCGCCAGACGGGCTACAAAAGCCTGCAATGGCAGCGCTGCCCATACTGGGCACCTCTTCCCTGCCTGCACCAGCTCTGCCTCCACTCCCCTGCCTGCATCTCCATCCCACCTAGCAGCAAAATGTCTCAAATACCACCGCAACACCTGCCTCCCAATGCAACCGTGCCTGATTCTTTATACAAAAAAAGCTCTAAAACACATGAGCATGTAACACAAAATTTGCATGACGGGGGAGAAAGAAAATAAGACAACTTAACTTCAGTGATTACACTGAAGACATAAACTCTCTGCCAAAGCGACACAAGACAAACATACTCTATTTAAAAACACATCTCACACGCACCACTTTTACCATGTTTAAAAGAAAATTTCACACTTTCTAAACCAGAGTAATTTGCAAAAGTTCAGGGCCTCATCAGCCCTGAGCTTTCCCGAGGGCACAGCTGCAGCACCTGGGGAGCCTGTGGTGGGGAAGACACCTCCCCAGCAGCTGCACCCCCTCTGCCTCCATCCTCGTTTCACACCCATTTCATAGAATCATAGAATTATTAAGGTTGGAAAAGACCTCTGAGATCATCTA
>VZTL01043764.1:95869-118011 GCA_013400535.1 Scopus umbretta | reverse complement strand
GATGGTGACTCCACCACCTCCCTGGGCAGCCTGTTCCAATGCCTCACCACTCTTTTCAGTAAAGAAATTTTTCCTAATATCCAATCTAAACCTCCCTTGGCACAACCTGAGGCAGCAGGTGAGGCGGTCATTTCAAGTGAGGCGGCACCTGATCTGCATTAGGATGCCCTGGTGGATAGCTGGCTCAGCACAAACCCTGCCAGATCTACCTCAAATCATCACACTTCGGTGTTTTGGTTTGGTTTCTAAGGAAATTTGGATCAGTGGAGTGAGTTCACACCAGGTTTGTGCTTTGAAATCACGCGCTTGTTATGTACCATCCAGCACTGGCAGCTCTGGTTTGTTTTTGAATTGAGGTGCCAGACAGAAATGCCCTCACACCAGAAGCCCTCCAGGTCAATGGGAATGTGTTTCAAGCCATGGTGAGCATCTCTGCTGCAGGTGTGTTTGTTTCAACTATGTGGTTGCCCATGTGGTTTGCAGTTTATGTCTCACATTAAGAATTGAGAGTAACCTTCTCACCTCCCTCGCTACCCACACCAAAATAGTGTAACCCTACTTCTAGCAAATATGGGAAGAACCAGAGCTCAGAAGGAAGAAAAAGCTATTGCACTGAAAGAAGTACTGCTGCTTTGCAAATTCTTAATTGTCCCCCTCCTTCCATCCTTGAGCTTTCACACACAACATTTATCTCCTTGATATCTCCTTGAAGCTCGTTCTGCTTCTCTTGATGCCCAGCAGACATCTCAGTAAGCAACCAGCCCTGGAGCTGAGCCACTCCAGCAAGGCAGAGGCCATCTCGCACACCTCGGCACAGCTCAACCAGAGACCCTTTGGTTTTTTTCACAGCAGGAAGCACAGACCTTCATGCGCTTGGTCGTGAATACACCCTCTACTACAGGGGTGTATTTTGCGGTTTAAAACAAATGTGTGTTGTTATTTTTCTAAGCCACTCCTGCTACTACTTTCTAATAGCAGGTTGCTTTAGGGCCTTCTTTATCATCTTCCCCTAACTCAAAAAATTACAAGGTCCAACAACAGACGCTGATAAGCATAAACAGAAATGGGTCAGACAACAGTTTTGTCTATACTTGAGGAAATACTGCAGTGCCTGCAGCCTCCAGCTCTTCACTTTGGCTTTCTTTTGAAACCCCTTAGATGGCACCTTTGTCTATGCATTTTTCTATCTCAAATACCCCTGCAGTTTACTGCTATTTGCATGTGAAAACACTGGTAACTGAGAATATCCTCTGCAAAAGGACACCTGTCACCTTGGTCCAGTTCCTTTGCACAGAAGCCTCCACCTGACAGAAGAAACTCTGTCCTTTCCTCCACTCCTTTCCAACACACCAAACAAGCAGATGCACAGAAACAACATCTACATGAAGATGTTCTGTCAGGAGAACATTGCTCTGACAGCGAACTGCCAGGCTTCCATAAAACCCATGCGGGAAACAGCTGTGTTTCAGATGACTCAGGGAACAAAGGCTTAAAGGAAGTCACTGCGTCTGCACCAGATCTTGGAAGTCTCCCTTCCTCCTCCCTTCTTCCCGCTGGTCTTGTTTCCCCTGAGTATCTTCACCCAGCAGTGGTAAGGGAAAGCAGATACAAGAATACACCATTGTCATTAATGAATTGGCTCAGTCATGCTGTTAACAGCCCCACTTAATTGTACAGTAGTATTCACTTGGCAGCTTCTCCAATCATAATGTAATAACAACCCACCACGCTGTCCCAAGTGAACTACCAGGGCTCAGTTTACCATGTCGCTTTATTCTCCACACCAACTACCCGAAATACTATATGCTTGACTCTTACTGCCCTGTAATTAAGCATATAGTCAAGATTAAAGTAGTCAATATCCATCTCAGCTTTCACGACCAACCCATGAACATGAGGTCAAATAAAGAAATATCACTGCATGGGGATACTTACCAGCAGCATCCTCATTACAGGCAAATCTGTCATTAATCATCAGGTCCAAGGTGGTGGTTTTAGCTTTTTGTAGTAGAGGAATGAGGTCAAAATTACATAAACAGCTGGCTTATCAATAATAAGACCTATCAAGCACTCCCTTCCTGTCTCACCAACCCTGTCTTACTGTTAACTAAGTCCTTTAACTTGAAATAACCAGTGTGCCTGGAAGCGTAAGGCCCATAAAAAAATTCTAGACTTTCACCATTTCCTAAGTAACCATGAAGGCTACTTGTGAACAGCTCTGGATGTGGCCGTAGAAAGACAAGACCTCATCCGAAAAAAGAAATCGGAAATATCCCATGCCATTTTTTCCGCATGCAGGAGCACAGCTTTAAATACACATAAAATATTACCGAAAGCTAACCTGAACCCCCCTGTTTAGAAACAGAAGCAGCTTTATGTGACACTTTTAATCTGAGGATCATAAAGCACCTCTAAAAATTCGGTAATCCCATCTTGCAGACAAATGCACAGCAAAATTGCTCAACTGAAACAGATCTGGACACAACAAAACCCTCAGCTCTGCTTACTATGCTGCATAGCACAGCAGACTGGTTCTCTTTTTTTACTTTGGTGCTATGTCTAAGACAGTAAAAACTATTTTCAACCTTCTACAAAGTAGGTACCATTTTAAAAGAGTGCATTTTTGAAACTGTATGTTCCATTTCTTTAGGCTCCAAAGACTTATTTTTCTGCTAATTGACCCTGCCAGCTTCACCGCAATCAGTCAAGCTGCACGGTGAGCTCAGGGGCCACCAACTGCCTCTGCTAGTAAGTCCACCTTGCAGACTTTCATCCTGGTCCTATAGGGAATCCATAGTGGCAGCTGCTCCTGCAGGCTTCAGTTGGAAATGGAGAACCTCCTCCAAGTAGAGGAAAGCAATGCTACAGAAAAGACCATCAACAGAAACTCAGATATCACTGTTTCCATGTTCCTGTAGACAAGAAATACTTGTAATTTCCAGCTATTTAAATGGGGTGAGGTCAGAGTCAATGGGAAAGGTCTGGTACAATTGATCCCAGAATGAGGCAACAATACTACTTAGGAACCAATATGTTGGGTTGGTTTTGTTTGTTTTTTTTTTTTTTAACAACAGTGTAACATGGCATGTTACAAAAATAGCAAAATCTGATAAATATAGAAGACCTGTCTTCCACTGAAGAGCTGAGTGCTGGAGTCTCTATTTATGTATACGTTACTAGCAACACCATGCACTGTATCCAATTACAATATAATTTTCTGTTTAGTGCATGCAATTCCTCCCCACTACCCCCACAAGTCTCACAAGGAATCACACTGTTCTGCACAGCAGAAAAAAAAAACAAACCCAAACCAACCTCTGGCTACAAACACAGTTGTCTTGCCTTGCGACAGGAAGCTTTCGTTTACCGCCCAAAGCATATTTGTCTAGGCCATTCCCAACTTTTCCCTTTCAGCATTCCCTAAGAAACAACTACACTCACTGCCCTGCTATTGCTAGACACTCAGGCTCAGTTATTGATAAAGACCAGAGGGGCAACGTGAAGATGGGGAAGGGGATCCAGCAACGGGAGTCTGAGAAACCTGAGCTTCATTTTCTGTTCTGCACCGGCTTCATGGGCAACCTCGGTGAGCTGCCTGGGGCCACCATCTCACAAAACCCGACGCTTGGAGCAACAAAGGCGTATGGTGCCTCTCATCCCTCCTGCTACCAGCTTGGCCTTCTCATTTGGGCCGGCCCAACTGCAAGCAGGAAGATGTCATCATGGTCACGGATATTTGGGCTGACACCATGAATGCAATGAGAGCCCAAGGCAATCACCTCCCAGCAAACATAAATCACAGACACCCAACATTTTATCTCCCCAAACCACAATGCCAGTCCTCTGGCATCAGCCTCCAAACATCCCATCCTTTTGGAGTTGGATGGGGAACACATCACGTAGTGAAAAGCACCAGGCCACGGCAAAGGGGCCAAAGTGAGATTTGTGTATGCTGCGTGTTGAGGGGTTGGGGGGGTTGTTTTGTTGTGTTTTCATAAGAAAGCCATGGGCTAATTGAAGAAAATGCAGGGCTTGATGTTCTGAGTTACACAAACATCAGTCACAGTCCACATAGATCACACAACCAAGGTGGGATGTTTCAAGGCAGCAGGGAATGTCTGGTCATATGTTGAACTCTGCCATTGAAAGAGGACTCCAGTAATAGGCAGAGACTTCTCCATCTAAAAGCAACAGAGGGAGGGAAACTTGTCTTTCCCTTGTAATGGGTTTGGCCCAAAGATTTAAAGTAGTAAGCTATAAGCAAAGCTAAATTAATTGCAATTAATTGATCATAACGTATGCAGGCAATTGATCCTGGCTGCACCTGCTCATCAACACTAAGGATTTTTCCTAAAACTTCCCCTCTGCTGCTGGAGACCAAGGTCCAGGCTCCACTAAACCTGGATGACAGACCCACAACAGCCTTAACCGGTCTCTCTCAGTGTTACCCAGGTAATGCCCCCTGTCCTTCAGAACTGCCCCATCCAACCATTTCCACCTTCTTCCTTGCACTCGATGTTCATCCAGACACATCACCCCAAGCCAGAGAGCCAGCTGAGCTTGTGGAGCTGGCACAAGATCCCAGCAGTGGGATCAGAGTAATGTCAGTGCCAATGCAAGAAGGGCAGTAACTGTCCACCCCACACCATGGGCCAAGGACATGAGGCTTGCCCCGTCCTCCAGGGATGATAATGAGATAACCAAGCACCACTGCTGTCAAACCACAGCTGAACAGGGTTATGCAAAAAAGTATGAGTTTTCTGATCAAACCACAGGCCAGCTTCACTGACCAACACCACTGACATGCTCCTTAATACCAATGTGCACACTGCCAATCATCTGGCAGCCCCAATTCAATTAGTATTAAGCATGAAGACACAAACCACATCTCGGTCAAACCAACCACAGCACATGGTGTGACATTTACACCAGCATTGCCTCCTGCTTGGAGGATGCCTGCTTGATCTAATGAAGCCAGAAATGCTGTAAGAGATGATACCCAGCTTGCCACAAAGTTTGGAGCCACATTGCTCCCTGTGCAGTGTATCTGAGTGGCTTTGGCTTCAGAGACCAATTTCCAACCAGAGATCACACTGCTGCAGTAGTGATACCTGCTTCATCTAACTGTTGATGGGTCTTGGTCACACCTAACCCCATGGACACATCTTTATTCAAAGGATCTCCTCTAAGCAATCTTTACTTCTTCCTTGTGGGGGGTTGAAAGCAAACTAACAGAGCAATGGTGGCTTCCTCTTCAAGTCTTTCAAGCTTCCCATTCAGCTCTTGTTTTTTGGGAAGCACAGCTGAACTCAGAAGCTTTCTGAACACACATACCTCCCAGGGCTGCATCTGCAGATGTTTTGGTGCACTCATCCTCCTCAGCCTGGAGTGGAGAACCACACAAGGGAGTCCACTACTTGGCACTGGATTGTAGAAGCCCCGAGATCCCCCTTTCCTGGCAGCTCTACTGTCAGCTCCAGCAAGGCCAGGAGATCCCCCTACCTGCCCAAGCTCAAAGGAAAAGCTTGGAATAGTTTGAAGCAGAGGGTTTAAGTGTATGGGAGCAGAGATCTCCAGTATATTGTACTTCCTACAGAGTCTCACAAGTAACTCAAGCTGCCCAACATGAGTTCAAGCCAGCTGTTTCCTCCCTCCCTTTTTCACCCTACTTCTCTTCACAGGACCATACTCATAATGATGGAAGAGTTTGAGTTAAAAGTGTCATCTACATAAAGGTTGCCTAGATACTTTGAAGACGAGTGCCACAGAATGTGTGCAAATAACAGGATTTCACTTTATGTCACATTTAAAAGAAAACGCACCCAATGCTACCACTCTGCACACAATGGGAAAGAGAACAAATAACGAGTCCATGTCACACAAATAGCACGACTGAAGCTAATGGCTTGCGGGGGGGGGCTGTCCCCCATTTACACCGGTAAAATGAAACCCATTTATTCTGGAGACATCAGGAGGCTGAATCAGAAGCTACCCAAACTTTTAAATACAATTCTGTTGTTGTGAATGCAAAGCAACACTGGTCTTGGAACATTTTCCAGACATTAATTAATTAACGACCAGCAGACTTTCCAGGGAGGTATCTCCCAACTCTACACATGAGAGAAGCAATATCCCACAAAAAAAAGATGGATTCCAGACCTTGCATGAAAAACTAAGTGGAATATTATACAGTGTGGGGTGGTGTCAGACATCTCACACCATTTGCCTTGTAGCTGGACTCTGCAGCCTCTGACATACACGGCATGTTTAGCTCACGTGTGATGCAAGGCTTCACTGCAAAAGGATACATTTACACATCAGCCTGCAATCTGGCACCCATCCTCTGCTTCTCTGGAGGAGGGCAGGCTTCTATTTGCATAGATCAAAGACTTCTGGCCGTGGAAAATAATATAAGCTCACATAAGGCAGCCAGGTGCTTCCTAACACCCTACCTGCTGCTGCTGGCCATCCCCTGACTAAAGACTCAGCGCAGCCACAACAGTGCAGTTAAACAGCTAAAGCCAGCAACCTGCATATTACACTAATATCTCCAGCTAAGATGACAAGAAAAACGTATTTCAAGGAAAACGTATTTTGAGGAAATTCCTCCAACACAGGGCAGCGGCAGCTCAGCACGTGGCCGTGCCCGGGTGCCGGCTGCCCGGGAAGCAGGGCTTGCTGGGGGAGCATCTCCCGGCCCCAGCAGCGGGTCGCTGCGCCCGGGGCTGCACCATGGCAGCCTCTTTGCAGAACGAAAAGATGCAGGGAGTGAGACGCTTCAAGAGGGGGAGATTTCTCTCTGCGAGGGTATCATTTACCTATTTGTTACGTGCTCCCAACCCCATTGTTTCCGAGCCTTGCGGAAGAACAAAAGCATCTGCTAATCAAGATTCAAAATTACAAGGCTTGCCTTGCCGAGAGAAAGCAATACCTAAGTCATATCTGCTTTTGAGAAGGCTACAATTCATACAAAAGCTGAGCAAAGCTGTATTTCCTCTTCTATTGCTTTAATTAATTGTGCAAAGAAGGACAGGGTTGAAGCAAACACATTCCAAAGCATGCCGGAGTTGAAGGTGCCTTGCAGCCCCACAGCTTTTTGTTTTCATTACAGCAAAGTGGATTTTTGCTTATTACTATTTTAAAGAAAAATAAACAATAGGCTTAGACTATGAGTTTTCTAAACGGATTTCACACTTTACCTTTAGAACAACTATAAGCAACTTGCACATCTCACTTTAACATCTAATTGGTTTAAATGATCTAGTTCCACATTTTCCCAGAAAAAAAAACCCGCTAGCAGTGGCAGGAAAGGCTTTTGCAGGGTTAGAGCAAGTCAAAAAGGCATACTGCCCAACAAACAAATAGCAAACAGCAAATCTAAGGTGAAATGAGTGTATTTAGCTGTCCAAAAATGCCGAATCCATCACTGGGAGTCCTGATGACTGGACTGGAGGTGAACCAAGCCAGCAATGCTCCAAAGAGATGAAGATATGGCAGCACTTAAGGTCTGTCACAAAAGCAACAAGGGCCGAATTAAGTAGTCCTCACACACATCCAAGCACAAACGTGGATGTATGTCACTGTCCTTTATGCTGACAAGGGTAAGCAGAAAGGGCTCAAACCCAACTTTAAGGCCCACAGCTCAGAAACGCTGACCTTGTTCATGTAGCCCACAGATTTTTCTCCCTTGTACTTTACCAAAGCTTTCAAATAAAACCCATTGTTTGGAAGGGAAAATTTTCCAAAAGGAACACAAAAAGGCTCTTCCCCACACCTAGAGATCCACCGATACTGTCGTGTGCATGAACTCACACTACCTTACACCCTTACACTCAGGGTTTAAAACACTGTAATAACAGATTCTCTACTAATTTAAAGACAGGTTAAAACCATACAAAGGCATCCTTTATCTTACAAATAGACCAAAGCAAGGCAGAAACGAGCTCATTCTTAGGCTTATAAAACAAGCCTTTACAGATAATTATGTTTTATTACTCTTCACTTTATGAGGATTGTGTTATACAAAACAAATACCAGATGCTTTTTGTTGCATTTGAGGGGGGGAGGAGGAGGAATCTCTGCGAGCACTGCTGTAAGCAGCCCTGCTTTTAATTAAACACAATAAATGCATAAAAATTAATACTGCTTGAAACCAGCAGGTAGGAAGCAAATGCATGAACTGTAGCTGCTGAAAGACCCTCTTTGCTCTGAGCTCCTGCCGCAAGAGCAGCCACTCATGAGCCTATTGCTCAGGGCTGGTGCTGTCTGAGCAAGGCTCCTTATACATGTGCTTCCCTGAAAAATTAATACCAAACTTTGCAGATAACCAAAAGATTAAAAAGAGGGGGGAGGCAGCTGAATTTAATGCTACTTCTGTAAAAGAGACAGACTCAGCCAGGAAAACCTGTAATTAAGAGTCAAGTAGCTTCTTAAAGATGGGGGAAGAGGGAAGAGAAGGCAAGGAGGTGTAAAGGGATTTCTGGCAACCTTAAAATAAAGGAACCATCCAAAACGGGCCGGATCATTCAATTGTCCACTTGCCAGACTCATACAACATGCTCCCAAATGGCCTGACAGAATGTGCAGGACTGGACCCCATGCCTGAGACAAGGAACACACATCTGAATCACAAGGACACAACCGGAGAGAGGCACGCAAAGCGTGCCCAGTACAACAGCAAGAATGGGACACAGTTCCTCAAGGACAGTAAAACACAGCCAACTTTCCAGCAACAGCCAGATGTCAGCCATCCAGCCCCTCAGAGGAACCACTAGGAGATCTATTTCCCATTTTCAATGGTGGTTTCCTTTTTAATTTTAATTGCATTAAGATCCAATCACGGGGCAACAATAGACACTTCTTACTTAAGGCCGATACCAGCCCTACATTGTAAATCCAGTTTTCAACATCATGCCTGATAATGCTTTAATGTTCTGCAAGAGACTGAAATTGTGTACGCAGGATCTCATTGCAGTGGGGAGCCTTCTTCTAGAAAGATTTTGTTTAAAAATATTTTAAAGACACGGTGCAGCAGTAAACTCAAAGCAAGTAGCAGTGGAATGGTTTCTGTACTTTGCTGTTCATTTCCAGGTTTTCCTCTACCACAATTATTGAAATTGAGGACAAGTCTCCTCGATTCTCCTCCTCTTCCTCCAATGCATATTTAACCTACTTCCTAATGAAGTTTGTTTACAAATATTCATTAGATTCCACACTTTATTAGTCCAGTCAGTTAATTATAAGACCACAGTATCACAAAATGCAATTATTGTAATCAGAGCATTGATTATTGTGAAACATGGTTACCCTGAGACTGAAGTTAAAGTACATAAGAACTATTGCTATAACCAGCAACCACACCAACAGAGCAACCTGAGATCACAACAATATCTCTAAATCCTTAGACCTCCACTTTTAGAGCCAAACACAGACGATCTCACCATTAATTATTTTACTATGACTTGTCAGAAAGATTTTTCATTGAAAATTAAAGAAGAGTAAAACACCTTTCTGATAGAAAGGACTATTATTACAGGCCACCA
Organism: Scopus umbretta; assembly: GCA_013400535.1. Lineage (NCBI taxonomy): Eukaryota > Metazoa > Chordata > Aves > Pelecaniformes > Scopidae > Scopus > Scopus umbretta. The sequence continues at coordinate 108,469 of VZTL01043764.1, read as the reverse complement.
GAAATAGAGAACAGAACAAAAGCTGAAAACCTGCTTTCACTGCAGTTCAATGCACAAAGCCGAGATCAGATGTCCTAATGGCTCCACTGGTTATTTTGGTTCTCAGCAGCAGTAACCAAAACAGACACCAGCAGGCTGGGGGCAGCGAAGAAGCGTTCTGCAAAAGATGGCAGGTACAAAGTGCAATGACTTTTTGACACCTTCAGAGCAAACAGTTAAGACACGGACCAGGATCCCCTTGCACGAACATAGAGCAAGAGTCTGCCCAGACCATGAGGTGCTCAACCTCCGAGCTCCACAGCAAAGACAAAGCAGGGTTTGAGGAGAGGGCAACGTGGGCAGAGGCGCCAGCTGAGAAAATAGCCAGCCCCATGGTTAGCTCCACGTCAAGAGACGTGCACAGAGAGTTTAGAGATGAGCGGGGATTCAGATCCCCTGAGCTGAGGGCACCCGAATCCCTCGCACTGGATGCAGAGCTCGGGGAGCAGCACCTGCGTGCAGCTGGGCAAGGGGCGGCTGCCTCCCCAGGCCATGGGTGCTTTGGCCAAGACCAGACACGCTGGGTCTCTGCCCACGTGAGGCCCAGCTGGGGACAACCAGGTGCTGCTCAGATCTTCCAGTTCTCCTCACCCTACCTACTGCAACCCAGGAACAGCATTTACAGGCAGATGGGACAATAAGGTGCTGGGCTGTTCTTAGCTGAAGGTGAACAACCACCACCCGCTATCAACAACTCAACTACTATTTCCTACCACGTCTACAGAAGCCATCTTCCAAGGAACAAAGCTAAGACTTTATGGCCATTCTCTGCAATTAAATTTTGGGAAGGACACAGAAAAGCAATCACACTTGTGTACATGTGAGCTCACAAATTACCCTCAGAACTCTTGTTTACGGCAGGGGGGTCATTTGTGATGAGAGGCAAGCGCCCGTACCCAAACGGCTTTGATGTGTCTCCCACCCGCCTTCACACAGCTCCAGCCGCTCGCATACTTTGATTCTCCGAGCTTTCCCTGCCACTGCTTCGCCTGGTCGCTTTAATCTTGCCACAACAACAGCACTGTGAAAAAGAGAGGGGGAGAGGGAAGAGGGTGAGAAAGAGAAATAGAGAGAGAGAGAAAAAAAGAGATTTGGGGCTGGAAAAGTCAACTTGATGGAGGAATCTGGAAAGATCTTGACATGCCATCAGCAAGAGATGAAAGCGCTAGAAATAAGGGATGTGTCACGTGTTTATTAAAATGGTGGCATGATGCTCATACAGAAAGCACATCTTTGACACCTGCTCGAAATCACTCCCATGAAAGAGCCACCCGGCAATCTGGGACTGCTAAATTTAGCACTGGTTTTGTCTTTTGTGAAATATGCATAAAAGCTCCTTGAGACATGTGTCCAATCCAAAACTAAAACAAAATATATTTTAAAATCTTGCTTAAACTGATCCACATGCCAGACTGACCATCAAGCCTGAGACGACACCAAGCAGTGATGGGAAACCTAACACCAGCTTGAATTTAAACTTGCAGAACTGTAGCTACAAAAATAGGCAGGGAAGGGCGGGAGAACAGTTACAAAAATGCATGATCGCCTGAAATATTCCCCCACCTTCAAAAAATGTCGCCTTGAAATTCCTATCTGCTTCATTCACCTTGCTGCTATCAGATTTTTTATTACCCTCGGTTTTGAGAATTTCTCTGGCGCTTAGTATGCAGGAGCGGTGCGCGAGAATAGATCCCGCTGCCATAGATAATGCGGTTCTAAGGGAAACCCATCAATTGTTAATGGCCATGCAAATTGTTGAAACTAGAGAGTTATTCACAGTTATCTCGCTGTGATTTGGTAAGTGTCCATGCCTGATGTGATCACTCACTTGATATATTATTCCATTACAATTCAAGTAGTAGCCTTACCTTTTGGTTTTAAGAAAAAAAGCGTGAGAGTGGGAGGGTGAAGGGATGTTATTTGTTTTAAATTATTTTAAACAGTCATACATACTTTCTCATGCCAAAGGTTTTACAGTACAATAAATCCCTCCCTGAGACTACAGTCATGCCTTACTGAAATGTTTAAATCCCTCCGATCAGAACCTAAAGGAGTTTAGCATGCAATTTCAGACTCTGACCTTGCAAAGCACTTTCTTACGTTTCAACCGTACACATGGTTCCCACATCCTTTGTGGCACTGGATCTTCCAGCTGCAGGTTGCACCAGTTTACATTTTCTGATCAGGGTTTTCTACTGCTTATGCTAAAATTTGCTGACATTTAATAAGCTATAGATGTCTCCTCAAATCCATAATGCATTCACCCTCTTGCAGCACCAACTTACTGATCATTAATTTTCAGCTTTATTGCAGCTCCAACGTATCAGAAGCTTTTTTTTCTTTTTTTTGCTTCTTGTCTGAGATTTATTACTTTCAGCAAAGTGTACTTTGTTTTTTTTATTTTTGTTTGCTCGTTTTCAAACAGCCCTTGAGGGGGAAATGTTACTCTTCTTTACAAAGAAATTCTGAAATCACAGCATTAAAAAATAAATCCTATAATTATATTTTCCCATCAGGATTACATAAATTATATTTAATTAAAAGAAAAATCTGCTAGCACAATGGTTGGTGGCAAACTGAGGAGATGAAACATTTATGTGTTTATCTTCCTGAAGCACCTGATTGAGTCTACGAGCAGACACACCCAAACAAGCCTTCAGAGATATAAATTCAGACATTATAAACAAAGATTTGTCCTTCCCTTCAGATAAAGGTTCTGATTTTTAGAAGTAGCCTCTGATTTTATTCTTGCAAACTACAGCAGCTATAATTTTGATGGGCTTTCTAGCAGTTAGACACTGAGCTACTTGATTTCACCAGGAATTCCAGTATTGCGATAAAATGTCTGCAATTATTTGCGGGGCAAAAAACAGTTTCAGAAGTCAAGGTCTTCTAGGAGAATGAAGAAAATCAGGATTCCTAACCAAACTCTGCCACACTCACCCCTCTCTGGCACCACGGTTGGGCAGGTGATGGTTGCCATCAGCCGCACGGCTGTAGGGGTCGTAACGCGTACTGCAGTCACAGGAAACGATTTATACCATGCTCCTTTTTACAGCCTCGGAGAACTAATTATTAACGGGACAGGGTCCCCCGCGTACACTTCGCAAACGTTACGATACGCATTTTCCATTTAGGACTCGCTGCCAGTATTGCTACGCGCAGCCCGTCAGCACCGCGCTCTCAATTTTGTTTAGGAGCTGAAGAATGATTGTTCTTATTGATTTGTGTCAACGGTCTGACATGGCCATATCGATCGGCGGTAATTTTGTGGGAGGAGCTGGGAGGGGAACTGGAGATAGCATTTTCTGTAACACACCATGCTGCTCGAAGAGAAAATGTCGCTAGAGATGCCGGTGCTGCCATCGACGGGACCGCACTGGGACTCGAACCGACACAAGTGAGCGACGAGACGTTTCCCATGACCGTGTTTACAGCAAATCCACTGCTAAACACCCAACTGTATAATTATAATCTATTACAATTATGCAAAGAAGTAACATTTCAGAAAGGCCTTCTCGTTTCCCATTCTTAGCATTGAATACTTTTGTTTTGCAGCCAATCAACTAAATTAGCCCTAATTCTGTTTCATTCACAAACACAAAGAATATATTAGAGGGGGAAAAAGTGAACAAACAGGAAATTCACTTAGGAACCCAGGAATTATTTCGTTTTCATGTACTTCTGGACTGGAAAACATCATGGGGAAAAAAGTCAACTTAAGGCAGAAGAGCTTTACTAAATTTGCTAACTGCACCGCAAGAGCCCTTGGAGGAGGGATCAGAAACGGCAGGGCTTCAGCGCCTGCAAAAGTGGTGGCCTTTGGTAGCGTCTGGGTGAAGCAAGGAGAGTTAAAAGGCTCATATACCAAACACGACCACGCATCCTGACCTAGGACAAGTGTCAAACCCCCAAAAAAGCTTTTGTGGGGATTTCCCCCCACCCATGCACACAGAAAAGCGCTGCTTTATGCTGCTTCTGATGACTACCACCTTTTATTGGAAAGTCACAATTTAGACCTACACTCACTAATGCTTCCTGAGAAGGGGATACAGAAAACATTAATGAATAATATTTCAGTTTTACATAGCACTTTCTCAAAACACCCCAACTCTACCACCTTTAAGGGAACACCCGATTCGCGCCCTATCCGCATCCTTGCCGAGGAGACAGCACTACACCACCTGAAAGACTGTGGTTAAATCTCAGCGAGAGGCAGTGGGAGATACGAGCGGAGAAAACACAAGATATTTAAAGAACGTGGCATCTTCCTTCTCTTGTTATTGAGGAGGCCTAACCCTCCTGACTGGCTTAAAGTTATGTTTTCTTATGCTAAGAAACGCTAACATTATAGGAAGCCAGACTGCATTTGGAAAGCCATCAGCCTGGCAGCGCTCACACCAGTTCCTTCCCAGCAAAGAAGCTAGGCACAACATTTTGCTGAGATAGGGCCTTTACTTCTCAAAGCATTACTTCCCTTTGCTCATGTGAAACGAATCTCCTCTCTTTTGTTCTCATTTGGAATTCTGTCCTTAAACTAGTTTCTCCCGTACCAGCGCAGAGTGCTGATCTCCCATCTCTCTGCTTCCAAACCATCTCCCAGGCCCCGTGGCACCCGCGCTGCAATACCGGGACAGGGACTGCTCTAAGCATGCTCTTCAGTTTCCTTGAGTCAACTGTTACAAATTATAATTTGCTCCATAAGTGGAAAAAATAATGACTCCCACCGTCCTTCAGCCTGGATCTTTAATCATCCCTGTGTATGCCCGGTGCCGCAGGCCCCTCCTGCCCCAGCTCCCGCCCTGCCCGCTCCAGAGATGCCGGGATGGGTTGTATCAGCATTATGTAGCACTGATGCTCCCTCCAGTTGACTGAGGAGGCTCCTAAATTAAGGGCAAGACAGTGGCGATAGATGTCCTGTTTCCTCCTGAAATTTGGATTAAACAAGAGCAACACAAAACCTTATGTAAAAGCATAGCATAGCTGGAGGAACAGAAGAAGAGGAACAAATCTACTGCTCAGTGTAAACCATGAGAAGGTTTTGAAACCTATACGCCCCAAAATACTTGGCAATGTGGAAATCTGCAGAACCTTAAATATAACCTGAAGTTATACTCACACATTCCCACATGCTGAACTAATCTCCATATGACGTGGGACAGGAGCATGTATCTTGCATCACCATCTAGATATAGCCAAGTCCTTGAGAAGCCCGTCACCTTAGCAGCACGGAACACGGCACTAAACTCCCTTCACAGGCCAGACAGTTATCTACGTACCTACTGATTATTTTTCTCTGGTTAGCAAAACGGTTTGTTTACCCAAGACCACAAAACTCTTTGGATTTTCTGAAAGAAACCCTGCAGAGAGAAAGGGAAAACAATCACAGATAATACTCCAGAAATCATCAGATTACAGCACATTCTCTTGACTCACATCTGTTGAGTAAATAAGTGCTTCGTGCCGACCAGTTTCATTTACCTCCCTCTCCCGCAAGCGGCTGCTGGTTTACTTTCCAGTGGGTTGTTCCAGGGCTGTATGTGGCGCAAAAGGATTCTTTCCAGCAGAGTCAAACCAGTAGCCTTTTTCGTTCATGTTTGTCTTGAGCTGAAACTCCTTTCGTTCAATCCCACCCTCCCGGGGAGATGCACCACTTCAGAGCTGCACGGATGCAAAGAGCTCCACAGCAGGGAACACCCTCAATGCAGTGCGGAGCAGCAGGCAGCGAGCCCCCAGGAGAACCCCAAATTCAGCCATCCCTCTCCCTTAGGAGCAGTTTCAGTGAAGCTCACCTTAGGCTGGTACAAAAAGTCTTGCACAAGTCAGGGTTTGCCCTGTGTAATGCCCAGCCAGGGAGGGGGAAAAGGCGGGAGCTCCGCGGGATGCTCTGCAGCACCCTCTTGCTGAGGGCGCCTCGCTGGGGGCACGGCAGGGCTTCGTCTTGCCCAAATGGGCAGCTGGAAACGTTACTTTTAGCTCAGTTCTGACCTGGGTTCAACAAACCCTTCAAACTACCCATTTCAGGATTAATTCTGCTTAAAATTAAAATGACGACTCAGATAATTTTTTGGTTTGAGTTCTGTTCTATCGCCAAGTGATAATTACTTATCAATAAATTATCCTAGAACAGTTTTCCTAGGCCGTAAAAATAAAAGCAGGGCCCCTCTGGCCATGAAAGCAGCGTTCACCTACGTTTCTGCGTACAGAAAATGCCTGTTCCGGACCAGATCAGCCATCTACCGTAACGCTTTGTCACCACAGAGCCTCGTATGAGATGCTTCACAGAAAGACACAGAAAAGCCTGGGGCAAGCAATTATAATAATAACTTGCCCCACAAGAAAACTTAATTACTTGAGGTTAGGAGGGTGCCTGGTTTAAGGCCCGCGGGCAGGGTGGGCTCCTCTGCCGGTGCCTGACCCTACACACCCGGCCACACACGCTGCGGCGCTCGGCACTGCTCGCACGGGGAAACACGCTCACGCACGGGGAAACACGCTCACACACATGTGACCACCCTTTTTCCGAGAGGGAAGAGCCTGGTGCAAAGGGCCAGGCTGGGGATTGCACCACTGGCCGTGAGCTCAGGGATGCTCCTGTCACCCCTGCTCCCGGCTCCTGCCAGGGCATCAGCCCGGAGCCTCCCAGGTGGAAGCTCCTATCCGCCCAGGGCACTTCTTCCATTAAGTCAGCATCGACAGGCACATAAGGACACTCTGCAATACACCCGGAGAGCAGGAGGAGGAACATAATAGAGCGAAATCCCGCATTTCTCACACGTACTCTACAGCTTTGTTATTTACCTGCTTACTGCATTTTGGAATAAACACACTGTAAAACAGGCAAATTTCCAGTTTCTTGAAAATTGATATTAAAATAAAAAAGCAGTCTGGTGGGGATAGGTCTCTGCAGGAGCCAAGATACTCCAGGAAAATGCCCAAGCTCTCTCAGTAGTTCTTGAGTTTCATCCAAGCTCCCGAAGCAGTCTGGTGATACACAAGATGCACGGACTGGTTCCCATCTCAGTTCAGATGTCCTGGAGAACAGCTACCCCAACCCTGGGTGATTTCTCAGACCTGTCCTAAACAGATGCAAAGGAGCTGGCTTGTGAAGGTTTTTAAATAATTCTGAAAATAATTCAGTAGGTGATTAAGTGTGGCATTTATATTTGAATACAATACACTGAAGCTCAGTATGTTGAAAATACAAGAATTTTGCCTTTGTTCAAAACATGCACATACATGCATATGCAGCGTCTAGATTATCATCACATGTTGGACGGGCATGCCTAAGCCTTACTTCACGTTTTCATGCTAGTCTCGTGAGTGGCTGTCGTCCCTAGTATCTAATTCTACCACTTCTTTTTTTTATATGTGTATTTTATTCCTGGTGGGAAGGAAACGAAACTGGAAGTTGCTTTTCTTCCCATTCTGTGCTTATTGCACGACTGTAACCTTTGCTCAGGACAGCATTTTCATGGGTAGGAGGTTCAGCCATGATTGACACACGTTCCACCAGTAGAGTGCACACCAGCTAAACCTACGAGGTACCCAGGGATCAATGAAAACATTTGGCTAGATATTTTCACCTGCAAAAGTACATACACAACCCTGCTCAACGCTGGCATGTGCCCTGCAGAGATGTCTCACAGCCGTGAGCACGCGGTCTGCTGTTGTTCTCTCCCTGTTCTGCCAGCACCCACCAGCCCCAGGTAGGTCCTTCTGTAGGCTCCTCCTCAACCGCACGCCTCCAACCTCCCCTTGCAGAACTAGTCCCACCTCGTGAGGTCCTGCGTGTTTTGCCTGCCTTTCTCGGTTCGGTCTTGATCACACAGGGTTTTTGAGCACTGAGAAACTGAAAAACTTATGAAGTCTATAAAGAACACCTCGCTACACTAGCTGTCCTCCACTGTAAGTTCCCATTTCTCCAAAACCACATTTTTTGCTCACTTCCCCTTCTCCATCCTACTCTCTTCACCCCTATTCGTTATTTGTTTTACGCCTTTGTTTCATTACCATCATTAACTTCAGCTATCCTGCACAGGTATGAGCAAAAAGCTCCTCGAATGAGCTTTTGATGAGACCTTATGTTTTTGGATGCCACCACTCTCTCCATCTTCTGAGGGCAGGGTTGTTGCAGATCAGGGGATACACCACCGACAACATTATTTACTTTCCTAGAAAGATCCCCATTTTGGTGCAAAACTCTCCTCTGCATCTGGCTTTACTAGAAGATCGCATTCCTCCATTTCTTTCGGTATCCATAGTCATTTATATTACCTTCCAAAAAGTAATTATTTGGAACCAGTTAAGCCTGTACATGAATTCTGCCTTTGTTTAAAACACATTGTACATATGTATATATTTAGACCGTCATTAAATATTTAAGAGGCTGTCTTCAAACTTCAGCAGCAGCACTGTTTATTCCCTTAACCCTTGGTAAACAGAAAGCTTGATGCCGAAATGCTACCGTGGAGGAATTCAGAAAGCCCAGCTGCACTAGCACTGGGTGACAAAGGCCAACTCTGGCAGTCAAGGGCACTGTAAAGAAACTAGTTTTTCTTTGTTCTCCTTTATATCCTGTTTGCTAGTAGTCTAATCATGACAATGCAATTCATTTTAGTCTGCATCAGCTTTATCTGCTGAGATACATAACTGGGATGCAAATTAATTAGCTGTAACATACAGATGGATCTTTCAGTACAGTTCAGGGAGACAGAGTCAAATACGGACATGCCCGTCCCTCCCTCCTCCAAATGAAGTCAGACACTCTATGCGTTTTCCGCAGGTCAAGTCACCTTTCTTGACTTTTTCAATCTCCTAGAGAGGAAACAACGCATCCTGCAGACAGGTGGACCTTTTTCGAACCCAACACCGAATGTTGTGCTGTAGATGAAACCCCATCACAACTAATTTGCCATGTGTGCTGGCACTGAGCGTAACACTACATAACCCCACCATGCTGTTAACGTGAGCTTATCAGGTTTTAAAATCTGGTCACCTAATTTACTCAGCTTGGCAAGGCCTCTACCTAGAGCCAATCATTCATATTTCACCCTGGCAAGGAGCAGCATCTCCGAGCCAGCTCTCCATGGCCAGGGCACCCACGCTCCCGTCCTTCATGTGCAGCAAACAGCGTAAGCGTCACAGCAGAGGATGGGAAAATTGGCCGAGAAAAATGCGATACATGGCTTTCCCAACTCTATATGGATACGCAAATATATGTATCTTGAAAAATGCATTCTTCTTCTTTCTGAGTAAAACCTTGAGGAAGCGTTGTTAAATCCAAGCCCCAAAAGCCCCACGAGAGCAGCTCTGCATGCTGTTTTCATGCAACTGTGTTCAGAGACACTTCTTTGCCAAGCACCACAGCCTCATTCGTGATCGGGCACTGCTTTAGGTGGGGTGCAGAGCAGAGTCCCTCCTACGGCCTTCACACCTGGCTTACACATCCGCACAGAAGCATCCCAACCGGCTGACCGCCGTTACGCTACCCCAGGGATGTGACCTTGTCGGATTTTGTAAAGCCGAGCGCCAGGCGTGGTCTGTATTTGCACGGGAGAGACGGAGAACGCAGGCCACCACAGGACGCGGTGCTGGGAGATCAGCAGATGGCATACTTCACTGTGCATCGGCACCGAAGCAGGAGCGCGAAGGGGCAGCAGCACGCTCTGGCAGGTGCGCTCACTCAGATAAGATGCCGGGTTTGAGAGCTCCAGCATTTGCAGTCATTCGCCAGAGCAAGCCCGTTCATCTCAGTGGCCCGTCCACAGATTCAGCCTGTCTCAATTCTTGGAGTAATCTTATTTTCTTGTAATCATATCTTCTTACTTCCTGTCTTTAACAGCAGCATTGCAACGAATGTTGAAGTCCCATACACCACCCCAGACACGGCCACATTTTAGTGGGAAGTATGCTTTTTTTTTGTATGAATAGCACGGCGTACTGGTCGGGTTAATGCTTCCATATCCCCTGAGGGTTGTTATGTACACCCTTCACTACAACATAAGCGTCAAATACACTTTAGGAGGGGCAGAACTTATGGGCAGAGGTCTATCTTTTATTAGGCCAAATGACATAGCTGTAAAAAAAACTGAATATTGTCCTACTCACGTCAAACCAGGGGCGGGTATGTTTGTTTTTATGACAACTCGACAGCACACATGCTGTAGAACGCAGCAAATAACCAGGACTTTTCCTATCTGTAAATTGCCAAGATCTATGCCAAAAACCAGCACAGCCTTCAAGGCTACACTTGCCAGGTCTCCCTTCTACCCCCGCCCTCGTAAAAATAGTCCCTGAAGGAGATCACAGGCCAAAGGGACTCCCAGGTCACCAATAACACAGGCTTAGCTCAGTATCTCTAGCGATCACTTGGTACCACTGCCGTACTGCTTCCACGTGTGCATCATTTCACCGCTCGCCCATCGGTTTTCTGAAAGGGAATGGGATTAAAAGTCCACCGAGTATTTGCACTGCTGTCTTCTCCCCCTCTGCAGCGGATTTACAGTAACCGGAGGGCGAGCAGAGTTCACCCAGGCACATGCAGGCTTCTCGGCGTGGCAGCGGCTGACCTTCCCACTCTCTCCCAACCCCCGGTGGCTAGTTTCGGTGGAGAAACAGGCAGCCAGCTGGAAATTTTGATCAGCATTAATGCCACCGTAGTTTCTTCCCGACTGCTCTCCAGGAGTATTTTTCCACCCACGTTCCTCTATGCATCACAAACCCCTCCAGCCGTTGGCAGCTCTCAGCGCAGCTCCACCACACGCTACTAACCCAGTGCTATACGTCTGGTCTGATGTAATTCAGCGTCTAACTCCTGATACACGGGAAACATCCTCATGCAAAAACTTTCATATGTAGACACCTACTCTGCAGCAAACATAGCGGTGGTCGGCATTTAAATGAGCTCATCAGTTGCAAACGGCTTAGTCAGCATCGCAGTCCGGGAGGTAATTCCCAGGAAGCGATTTTCCTGGCAGCTATATATACAAACCTGAAAAGCAGACTATAAGGCAAGGGTAGCACCACAGCGACACAAAATTTCGCTACACAGTGACATTACCAACAAATAAAAATAAAAATCGGGCAAAGCCAAGAAACCAAGCATTCACAGAAAACGCACGCTGTGCTCACACCGCCGGTGTATCCCCTCTCATAGTAAAAACCGTAAACTCGGGCACAGGACCTGAACACAGTCGGCGTTTCTTTTCCCTCCTTTCTTTACTGACGCCGTGCCTGTTTGTACCGAGAGGAAAAAGACAGCAAGGCAAGTTACTGCCTCATCCGTGGAGATACACAGACACTGGCGAGACGCTGGGCAGCGCTTTTCGGTGAGAGCATTCCAGCGATCACCCTCAGCGACTAACCCACCGCGGGAGCCAGGCTCACGCGTGCGTTGAAGAGGGCTGAGGACTCGGACAAACTTTGTCTCGGGGCAGGGAAGGCACAGGGCATCTATCCTAAGAGGCACCGGGGGGATGAGGGGCAGTGTCAGATGCCCGAGCATCCTCCGGCAGCACCTTCGCGACCGGCCGCGTCCGTGCAGCCAACGGGGCTGCAGATGCAGCTCATCGGTCCCCGGGGCGAGCGACGCCACGGCTGCGGGACGCTGGGCCGCCCTTCAACGCCTCCCTGCCGCCTGCCCCGGCCGAGGCAGCATGGAGCCAGCCGGCAGCCCGACGGGGGACCGGAGGAGCGACCGACTCGCCCGAAGGCGAGATGGTGACTGGCCTCTGGCCACTGCCAGCGCCTCGGCACAAACCTGCTCGCACCTGCCCGGGGACCAGGGCCGCCTGCGGAGCCGGGCACGCCGGCAGGCCCCTGGGGACGCACGCACAGGGAAGGGACGCCGCTCACTTACTTTTCATATTCGGCGTTGTCTCGATCGCAGCGCGAATCCTTGTGCTTTTGCCAGTCTTTGCCATGCTTGCAGGTGGTCAGGAGGACAACATCCTCTCCGTTATGGACGTGATATAAGGCATTCCTGGTGTCTGACCCTATCCCCGTCAGGTACCTTTTCCCCTTGAATACCAACATGTACTTCCTGAGAGGAGGGATGGTGTTAAACCTCAAAGATCCCTTCTCCCCTCCTGTCCTAGGATGATCCTTAGAAAAGAGCGGGATAGAAACGTCAAAGTTGGGTCTGAAGTTTTCAGTACTGATGCTGGCTTTGGCCAGCATGGCCTGGCCAATGTCGAACCCCACATCCTCGGTGTAGTCGGGCCAGGTGCCAGAGTATAAATTAAAAATCAGGTGGTTTCTGCCGTTGTTCCACAGGTGGAGGCTCTGCACCTTGGAGCGGAGGTTGTGCACGTACTGGGGGGAGAGCTGGTCCCGGTCCAGCGTGTCCAGGCTGAGGACGAAGAGGCAGGCCTGCCCGGGGTCGGAGGTGTAGAAGCGGGAGCCCTCGATGGCGGCCAGGACGTTCTGGTAGCTCTCGGCGATCTTCTCCCCCTTCTGCTGCGGGTAGACGTAGACCTTGAAGCCGTTTTTCCGGCACTGGGCGAAGTCGAAGCAGGACTCCATGCGGCAGCGGCGCCCGCGGTAGAGGCCGGCGCTGGC
>VZTL01043764.1:80089-95153 GCA_013400535.1 Scopus umbretta | reverse complement strand
CGGCTCTCTGCCGGCGCTGCTGCCGCCCCCTGCCGAGCGCGGCGCCGCCGCCGTGCGGGAGCCGGCCCGGGGCACGGCTGGGCTGGGAACGGACCCAGCCACCCGAAAACGGGGGGGAGACCCACAGAGCCCGGGTGCGGGGCGCCCGGCGCGGGCAGGGCCGTGGCCGCCCTCGCTGCCCTCCTGTCTCGCCGGTGGCGAAGGCAGAGGAGAGGAGAGGACGTGGCGCTGCCGCCTGCGCTGGGGTGCCGTTACGTGCAGGGGCTCCCCGCCGGCTCCGGGCGGCGTGCCCTGTGGCGGGCACCCCTCGGGAGCGGGCCCCGCTGTGCCGCCAGGGTGGATGCCCGGTGCTGGCAGGCACCAAAACCATCCTGATCCAATGAGCAGTCTGTAGGGAGCTGCCGAAGCGTCCCTGCAGCTGCGTGGGTTTGTGCTTAATTTCATCCGCTCCTTGGCGTTGGATTCCGTCGCCAGCAGCCTGGCTCAGCGGCCAGAGCCCTCGTCTCTTGCAGGGGCGGCTCTGTGCGGAGCGTGGCTGGGAGCCCCGGCTGGGCCAGGTCAGGGCCCGGGCGGCGCCCCGGCTGGGAGCCCCGGCTGGCCTGGGCAGGCGTGGCACTGGAAGGGGTGGTCGCACCGTGGATGGGTGTACATGGGTGTACGTGTTGCGGTCCTGCTTGCTTGGCAAATAGTGTCAGGGAAGCTGGTTGGGACAGGCTTCAAGGTGGTTGCACAAGACCTTGGATGTCAAGAAACTATCCCATGCTGAAGCCTGTGCCAATGCGGTTTCCCTGCTGCTCGTATCCAGCGTCATAGATCTAATGGATTCAGCTTGTCCAGGCTGCAATCCCACCTCCCTCCCTCCTGCTGCCAGGTCCAAAGATGCCTTACACCAGCTGAGGGACAGAAACCCCGTCTTGGCCAAAAGCTTCCCTGTCCCTCTACTCTTCCATGGCCACCCCACAAGTGAGCTGCAGCTCCTGTCATGTCCTCTCCTCATCTCCCTCTGCTTCTACAGAGTCAAGAAGGAGAAATGTAAGGATAATGTGTGAAGACAGCGTGCCTTCTGAACAAAAGAGGCGAGAGCCTGCCATGGAAGGGTGCGTTACTGATGGTAAATGAGGTTCAGTCTTGTAGCGGGAGCAAAGAGAAGACAATTCCCTTCCAAAATAGTTTGATTGTAGGGAGGACTGTTAGAGAGAGGAGGCCAGGGCTCGAGGCAGAAGAAAAGAGTTGGGAATAATAAGAAAAAGTCAGATTCTGAGAATAGAGTCATGTTTATGGCTGGCATAGATTTGGGTCCAGGGGCGCAGAAATTTTGGCCAAGGACCTGATAGCGGGGAAGTGGGATTAAATATTCATGTGTTAATTAACCCTGTAATCCTTCCCTGAAACGTTTGTCACAGCCCACATACCAAAACTGGGATGCTGTTCAAGAAAAAGAGGTCAGCTTCTTGAAAGGTGAACCAAGGCTGCTCGCTGAGGCACCTTCTGTCAGGCACAGGAAGGTGGAATCCCATTACCGTCTGCAAATTAAGCCTCTGGGGACTGGTTTCAAACAGAAAGGGAAGCTGTGAGCTTTGCTGCCTGCTCCAAGGACGGTAGCTGTTCGAATAGATTTTTGAGGATGGGGTGCCGGTGAGCCCGCGGCACAACAGTGCTGCTCACCGCAATGGAGAAGTGCAGGAGGGAAGTGAAAGCTGTTGGGTTTCCAGCTGAACGGCCCTGCGCTTGAGGTACCCACGCCGTTGCCCACTTCACAGCAGCTGTGACTACTTAACCTTTGAAATGTTTGGATCTGGACAAAGGTGGTTAAGGTGTCATTTTAGAGCACAGAGAAATAAACCTCTGCAGATCACTGCTACCAGGCTTTATCCGTAGGATTCCTCAGCTGCAGTACGATTTCTCTGGACCGATCTGGATCCCGTTGTGCCAGGCAAGACTTACTCAGGGAGGCGCGTGCATGCCCCTAACTGCGGGGAGAGGGGCTGTGGTGATCTCTTGCCTTTTTGAAGACCACCTTTGTAAACCAGCTGTCACCCCCTGTTCATAATTTTCCTATGTGACAATGAAATCAGCCTATCTCCAGCCTATTTTGTCGCTGCTGCTTGGGCCCTGTGGGCAACACGGCAGCCGACAGGGATCACACAGCATGCCTTCAGCTGCCACCGGAGAGTTATCCGCAGCCCGGGCGGGCGCTGGAGGCAGAGCGCTCCAGAAATGGAAGCCTTCCTTTCTCTGCTGTAATAAATCTGCCTGCATCTGCTATCAGGCCGGTGGATGGTGGGGCACAAACCAGCACATAATAGAAATCCTGCCTGGAGAAAAGGAAGATTCGGTAGTGGAAGGGCGTTTCAGTGTATCCATGCAGCAGATACACGAGTCACACCGCCCAGGTTTGCTCTGGCCACTGGTTCCTGCTTAGGGTCTGCAAGCTTGCAGGTGGCTTTTCACCCTGGTCCATTACCCTTTGCATTCTTCCAAATAATTTATATCTTCGTATGGCTGACAGTTGGCTGGGAGTCTGTCCAAGCGCTCAAATGAAAGGCTAGGAGAGGGAATCGGTTTTCTATTTCTGGCTTTGCAACTTAACACCTGTCCAATCTGTGGCGAGTCACTTGGGGCCAGACTCTTAAAGAGGTGGATTAGTGTGGACTCCTCTTTTTGGGTCTTTCTCTTGGTGTCCAGCTGCAGCTTTAGGTGCCTCCAAAACTTAATTCCTCAGAGCTTGCTGCTCAGCTGCCACCTAACTCATGAGGAGCATGAAGTCCATGGTACCTGTCACCTTTTATATGTAAAAAATTCCTTATTACTTTGCACACTTGGATGCACCTTAGTTTTGATGTTGTTGAGTAATGTCCTTGACTGACCTACTGGGCATTAGATGTTCCTCTACCAAATTTGCCTACAGAGTTCAATCCTGAACCTCAAAACATGCTTCTTTGATTGAAATCCACAACAAACATATAAGAAAACGCTGTCATGTGCTCACCTGTCCCTAACCATTTTTTTTTTTTTTTTTTTTTTTTTTAAATCTGGTAACTGTGCTTAAAGTGTTTGCCCAAGTAGGAGACCTGGAATCACCCTCATGCCTTCCAGGAGAGCATCCTCCCAGGGTGGGTGGAGTGGGACTCCCCTCCTGAGACTGGCTTGTTACAGGTAACTACCTGGGGTAATCGCTTTATTAGATTACCTGTGGGCCTCAGATTTCCAGCTCAATTGGGTTGATAATGCTTTCCTGGCTAACAGGACAGCGCAAGAGCTGATTTATCACCATTGTCAAGCATGTCATGATCCTAGAGAGAAAAGCAGCATAAAACCGCAATGCAGCTAAGATGTTTGGAAGGGCTTGGTGACAGGCACATGTGCAGTTAAAAATGTTACCCTGTTGCTTAATTAGCTGCTCAAACCACCATTCTTTGTGCCACAGGCGTGCTTTTCCATGGCTATGTACAGCAAGGATTTCCAAAGAATTGAGCAAAACCTTGCAGAACTAGTGGCCTGGAGCTCCAGACTTGGCTCTATACTTAGAAGCCTAAATGAAGGCAGACGGGTTTCTGCAGATGCCGAGTACCTGCAGATCCCACTTTGATTTGGGTGATTATATGCAGATTGAAGAGTGAAGCTTTTATCAGAAGTTCTTACCTGCAGGCCGTGGGACAGGAGCCAGCTCCTTGCCCACCTTCTGGTGGAAGCTGAGAAGGCCCCTGGGAAGCAAAGTCAGTGCTCCCCTTTTAATCAATAGTTGACAGTGCTGGGTTAAACTTTGGAAAGCCTTTTTTGAAGTCCACTTCCCAATCTGGAAAGATTTAAGGCTGGCTAACAAACACTCTCTGCCTTCAGACAGCCCCTTGCCCAGGGTTGTGTTGCCTTATGAAAAACAAAAGGAAGAGGGGGAAAAAGGAGGGAAAGACAGAACAGACTTTCAAATAAGTTTTTTGTGGAATGATAATACTCTGTTAAAATTATTCCTCAGCTTGGAGCAAATTAAAGTGATCTTTGCTCCACAAATTAATACAAACAGTATGGTTGTTTATCATGTCTTGGTAATATCACACGGGAATAAAAATATCAACTCTTATCCGTTCAAATAGCAAAGGTGTAACTGTTTGAGCTTTGGCATTGCAACAGCTGTTTCTCCTGTCCTCGGAAATAATTGGTTGTTAGAGAGGCTGTTTAAATGCGAGAAAATCACTGCGGTTTTATAATTAGTTTATTTATAAGGAAAAAAACATAACTGCCCTTTGCTAAAAAGGTGAGGGTTTCAGGTGGGACGGAGGGATAGCAGTGTAGGCACCTGATTTACCATGACATTAAACAGAGAGCAAAACCAGAGGCTTATAAATATTAAGATCTTAATCTCACAGTAGAGCTCTGCTGGGGGAAAGCCAGAGACAAATAAGGCTTTGCCTGAAACTCGCTGTAGGGTCGGGGCCCCGGCGTGCTGCGTTACGGAGCAGAATGACTCTGCTGAGAGGGTATAAATACGAGCAGCTGGCTCCGACAGTAGCATTGTATGAGATTCATTAGAGGACTTACGCACTCTGCGGCTATTTTTAGTGCGTAAATTCATAAAAGTCTCTCTTTGGGTGCAGCCTAATTCGGAAACACCTAAAATCCACAAACATAGATAATGTGGCGTGATCGGGAAAACTCCCTGGCTGCCTGAACGTGTGCTCTCAGGCATGACCAGCATTGCAGATGGCTTGGGAGCAGCCAGCGGGCCAGGTCCCTGGCTGCCCCTTCACCGAGCCGGTAGCCCAGTTCCCCACCTGGGTTTGACTTTTCCCTCGCTACTTCCCGGGGAGAGACTTGGCCAGCGGCTGCTCTGGGGACGGCCTCGGCTGGTCTGCACCAGCCCGCTGGGCAGGAGGCTTAGCAAAGAGGGAGCGCGGCAGGGGGCAGGGGCGGCCGGGAGAGCGGCCGGGCGGCGGGCAGCATCCCGCCTGAGGCCCTGCAGAGCTGCTGTGCCATCGGTTGCATCTCCACCGCCCGTTTTGGGAAAGAGCTGGCAAACGCTGCTCACTTTGCCAGTGAGTTCGTGGCCGGGAATCCCCAAGGAGGGGAAAGGGGATGTTTAACGACTGCATGTGGCACAACCCTACGCCCCGTATTTCATAAGGGCTTTTTTAATTAATGCTCTGCTTATTGCTTCACTTTGCGTGTCCTTGGGTTTTGCTGGCCGTTCCCTCCCCTCCTGTGCTGGACGGGGAGCACGTGGCGCCCTGTGCAGTCTGCGAGGCGGCTGCACGTATCCAGCTGGGCTTTGGCCCGTAGCTTCCCTGGGACAAAGAGCCAGCTCGAAGGGCTCCTCGGACACGGGCCGCAGGGCTCTTTCCCGCAGCGTGTGCTTTCTCTGCGGGCTGCCTAAGAAAAACTGTTCCACGGCAAGGGCAGGCTGGCGGAGGGAGCCGCAGCTCTTAGGTGGGTGCTATCCCCGAGAGTGCTGGCAGTCTTAGCAGAGCCCATTTATTGGTGCTTCTTCCTTCGAGGAGTAATAACTTCCAGATTTACTCCCTTTCTAACTGAGCATCTTTCAAAGTGGGTGTAGAACTATTTAAATAGCTTCTGTGGAGGTGGGATGAGAAATTGCTCTTATTCCGTAGTCTGCAATCAGCACCAAACAAGCACTTTTCTCCACTGCACACACAAACAGGCAAGCATCTGCCAGCAGCCTCAGCACTTTAGATCTGATTTTCTGCTCGCTGGTGTAAGACATGAGGAGTTCCACTAACACGAACACAGTTTCAACAGTGTAGTTTTTATTTTATTTTATTTTTAACCTGGTTAAATGTCCATTTTTTTTTTTTTACTCCAGGGACTGCTCAGTGACTGCACTTCAGGAAGAGGCGAACCCCCACCACAGTGCATGGGCAGCACAGAGCCTCTGCAGCCCCTGCTGCCCAGGACGGCTGGGCCACGGTGTGGTTCTGCACAGGCCTTCGTCTGGGTTTTGGAAGGGTCAAGGAACAGCTTTGTGACCCACTTCTTCCCGGACAGCCAAACGCATCCTCCTGCACCAGAGAGAGGAGCTTGCAGCATCCCTGGAGGAGGTGGAGGCTGCAGGTGTCCTGGGGTGCCCGCATGGGACATCTGAGGTTGGACTCATTTCTTTGCCAGCTCAGCTGTGGGAAGATCCTCAAATCCAAGGGGTGATTACTTTGGCAGAACGGACTCAGTGAAGGGTAAATGTAAAGAATGCAAGGCCCCAAACTCATCCCTGCTTGGATGGACCAGAAATGGGGGGGGTGTGGGGTGTGTGTGTGCAAAGAGTACAAGGAAGCCGCAGGCCTTCAGAGGTGGTGGAGTCAAAGGAGAGCCAGCCTCTCTGGTGGCTTCCAGAGGGAGCTCCTGCCCGTACTAAATGGCAGAGTAGCCGCTCACCCCGGCAAACCCGAACAAAAGTTTGGGTCCTTGCTGAGTCAGTTCTGTAGCTGGTGATGCGTGCTATTTTCGTGCACAGCTTTTTTTTCTTTTGGTGCAAACATGGGTGGCAATCTGATTAGCTTATGATTCACAATTTGGCTAATGTCCCTACTTCCCCCAGTCCCCACCTGTTCAAATAACTACTACTGTAATGTAGACTGTTAACTTGAAATAACTTTTCCAACCCCCTTTTGTAAATGAGCTCTGGAAGCTGCTTTAAGTCTCATCCATGGGCAGAAGTTGTAATAATTTGACTTAAATGTTTTTAAAACCAACTCAACCCGGAGCAAAACTCTGCGTGGGCATTTAGGAAGAAACAAGGTCACTTCGAGCTGTTCCTAATCAACTCACACCATGATCAGACGTGCAGCTCTGTGAGAGCCTGGTTTCCAGCCCCTGCTGCTCGGCACTACTTCTTGCCAAAGGGCATCCCCTCCCCAGCTCTGCCACACAGAAATACTGCTCCTCACCCAGTCTCGACAGCAGGAGCCAGGTGAGCGAACCCTCCTGTTCAAGGAGCCGCAGCTGGTCTGGAATATTGTGCCGGAGCGGGGCAAGGAGAGGCCACTCCATGCAGTTTGACTGCCAGACCTCAGCAGAGCGGAGGGAAAGCCTGCACAAGCAGCCGCGGTGGGTCGAGGCTGGTGACTTCAGCCAGCTTAGATACCGTCACCCCAGTAAGCCTGGCACCGCACCTCTGGTCAGCTGGTCCCGTGCCCACCACCCGTCACTGCAGTTAAACCAGCCTGGGTGAGTTACACCAGTGGCTCCACACACCCTTTGCACCAATTTAAACAGATCAGTCAGGCTCGGGGCGATTCCCCGAAAGACCTAAATTATGTAAGCAGTACAGTGCAATAAAAAAAAAAAAAAAAGGAAATACGGGTACTGAACTCACCAGAGGATTGATTTATTCTATTTCCCAACTGGCCAAGATATTGCAACAGGAAGGTTAGATAATTTTGAAGAACATATGAGTTTCAGCCTCTGTGCTTACACCCTCGTGAAGACCATTAGGCAAATCCTGGTCTCTCCCAGTCCTCTTCTGACCACGTGTTCCTCTGCGTTCACCTGCCTTGTTCCCTGCACAACCCTCAACTGCTGGTTGGTGCACTGTAGTGTGTTTAGCTCTCGCTTCCTCTATTCCTTTCTCCTGTAAATTCACCCTTCTCCACTGGCTGGTCGGCAGGTCGGGGTTTGCATGCAGCGCCCCACGCCATGGGCAGGATGCAGAGACTCTGGACCTCCCCAAAACAGTGCAAAGGCAGCAGGGAGAGGAGCTGTTGTGTGACCGTGCTGCTTCAGGCAGGATCCAGGTCTCGCACCAGGGGAGGTAGATGCTTTGCCTATGGGTAAAAGCAGTAGGTTCACCAAGGAAGTGCCTCTCCATAGGTGGTGTGCTAATTTCACCCCTGGCAAACAGCATTAACATAATACATCAAAGCTGGCTGCATTAATAGCAAACCAAAGGACAGGATTTGCTATACATGCTAGCTACTTTTCAAATGCAAATGTCTGTTTTAAATCAGATTAAGACAGAAGGAAGCCTAGAGAATGCCAATAATTAATACATGATAAAGGAATAAACATCCAGGGTAAAATGCAATCACAAAGATGAAAGTAATCCATCTTCTCCACACAGCCCGCTCCCCTGCACGGCGTAAGAGGGTATGAGTCCCCATTTCCATTTCCATAGGTAGGTGGTGAGTGTAAACCCACAGCAGCTGCTGAGGAAATAAGAAGAATCCTTAAGCTCAGCTGGGGAAGTGGAGAATCCCTGGGCTGGGCTGGGCTTGGCTTGGCTCGGCTCTCCAGACTCCCCAGATTTTGTGAGCCATGCTACTGTGGAGAGGGAGCCTTTAGCAGTCACTTCTATTGGCATGACCGTGGTCCCTTCAGGGTATGCATGTATGGTCTAGCTTCTGTGGCTTTAAACCAGTGAGAAAGGTGGTGTTTGGGATCCCCACTGGGCCATGAGTGAACCTTAGAAATATTTTGCCCTGGCTTTCCTGACTCCTTTTCCATATATGAAAGCAGTTGTCCTGTCCTCTCACTCCCCCGGACCTGCATGTTGAGTTACAGTTGAGGTTACAGCAGGATGTATCTCATCTACCTTGAATCTTAAAAGAAGAGAAATAGGAAACTTGAGGGAAAATGTTCCCTCAAAATATCCCCCTTTTGAATTTCTTACCATTCATGCAGTGCTGCCATCGGACCTCCGGCAGTGCCCTGTGATTTTACTTCCTTCTTCAGCTGATGCTGAAATAGCAGCACTTACTCTGGCTTTACTAAGCTTGCATAAGGCACCAAACTGTAGCAGGCCTTGCATATTGATTGTATCAAGAGATAAGCAGGCCTGACTTGCACACAGTCCATGCATGTGGGAAGCAAGCTTCTCTGAAGGCAAATAAACATCGCTGTTAGTCTTTGAAAGCTGCTGCTCAGTGGTGAGCTCCATCAGAGAAGCCCTGTGACTGCTGGTTTTGCTGACTGGTCTATGTACCGGTCCCTGGATCTGAAGGGTATTTATCTCACCAAGTGGTTCTTTATTTTCAGCCCTAGATACCAGAAAAAAAAGCAGAAGTTTCTTCCCAGACCTCTTAGGAGTTGTGTTGCTGACTTAAAGGTTCACAAAGTGCCCCCAAATCAGAACATAAGGGCTTAAAAGTCAAATCATAGAACTACAGAATGGTTTGGGTTGGAAGGGACCTTCAAAGATCATCTAGCCCAACCCTCTGCCATGGGCATCTTGCGCTTGACCAGGTTGCTCAAAAGCTCAAAGCCCTGTCCAACCTGACCTTGAACACTTCCAGGGATGGGGCATCCACAACTTCTCTGGACAAGCTGTTCCAGTGCCTCACCACCCTCATCATAAAAAAATTCTTCCTTATCTCTAGTCTAAATCTACCCATTACCCCTTGTCCTATTGCTACAGGCCCTCTGTCTTTCTTATAAGTCCCCTTTAAGTACTGAAAGGCTGCAATAAGGTCTCCCCTCAGCCTTCTCTTCTCCAGGCTGAACAACCCCAGCTCTCTCAGCCTGTCCTCACAGGAGAGGGGCTCCAGCCCTTGGATCATTTTTGTGGCCCTCCTCTGGACCCACTCCAACAGGTCCATGTCTTTCCTGTACTGGAGGCCACAGAGCTGGATGCAGACTCCAAGTGGGGTCATATGAGAGCAGAGGGGGAGCATCACCTCCTGCATCACCTGCTGGCCACACTTCTTATGCAGCCCAGGATATGATTGGCTTTGGCACACTTTGCCAGCTTGTAGTCATTGCAAATTATTACAAACTGAACAGTAAGGATACTCTGGGGTCCTATCTCCTGATTTATGATCATCTTCATATGGACAAAACCCTCTCACTGGCTCTTGGAAGCCCAGGAACACACTCTTTTAAAAATAAACTCAAAAAATCATATGGTTCCCACAAGACTCTTTCACAATTCTCTTTCTTTCTGATCTTCATTCAAACCCCATACTGGGCTGAAGGGAGCCCCAGGCTCAGCCACGGTGTGGACAGATGGACAGTGTGGGCAGCCGGCCCTTCCCACCTGACATGGCAGGGATGGAGGTTACTGCCTTCATTGCCCACTGATAAATCTGTGCTCACTGCTGGCAGAAGCAAAGGCAATTCCAGTCATTCTGGAAGAAAAGCCCACTGCAGCCCAGAGTGGCCATGCCATCATAGAATCACAGAGTAGTTTAGGCTGGAAAAGACCCTTAAAATCATCAAGTCCAACTGTAAACCTAACACTGCCACCACTAAACCGTGTCCCTAAGCACCACATCTACGCATCTTTTAAATACCTCCAGGGATGGAGACTCAACCAGTTCCCTGGGCAGCCTGTTCCAATGCTTGACAACCCTTTCGGTGAAGAATTTTTTCCTAATATCCAATCTAAACCTCCCTTGGCGCAACTTGAGGCCACTTCCCTTCATTCTACCCCTTGTTACTTGGGAGAAGAGACCAACACCCACCTCACTACAACCTCTTGTCAGGAAGGTGTAGAGAGCAATAAGGTCTCTCCCTTCAGCCTCCTTTTCTCCAGACTGAACAACCCCAGTTCCCTCTGCCACTCCTCATAAGAGTCGTGCTCTAGGCCCTTCACCAGCTTTGTTGCTCTTCTCTGGATACACTTTAGCACTTCAATGTCCTTCTTGTAGTGAGGGGCCCCAAACTGAACACAGCATTTGAGGTGCGGCCTCACCAGTGCTAGAGTCCAGGGGCACGATCACTCCCCTACTCCTGCTGGCCACACTGTTCCTGATACAAGCCAGGATGCTGTTGGCCTTCTTGGCCGCCTGGGCACACTGCTGGCTCATGTTCAGCTGGCTGTCAACCAGCACCCCCAGGTCCTTTTCTGCCAGGCAGCTCTCCAGCCACTCTTCCCTAAGCCTGCAGCATTGCATGGGGTTGTCGTGACCCAAGTGCATCACCACACTGCTGCAAGAACCCATGCTTTCCTGCACTAGATGTACGTCACTGTTATCGTCCTCCCTTAGAGCATCCTCCAGGTCCCTCCTGGAGGATGCCTGTGCAACTGGAAAGCCTTACAGCATGGGCTGGGCCTCTCACAGGGGTAGAAAGAGCAGGTTCCTGAAGGTGAGGTCTCATTGACTGGGCTTTACTTTCAGCTTTGTAAATTCAGGAGTCATTGCTGGCATAAAAATCAGAGAATCACAGAATGGTTGAGGTTGGAAGGGACCTCTGGAGGTCGTCTGGTCTAACCCTCCTGCTCAAGCAGAGTCACCTTGATGATAAAATAAGAGAGATGCAGTCAGTGCCTGTGGTGGTTGGGCTCTTAATCACACGTAATGACAAACATCCAGCCAACCCTCCCTAGCTGATACTCTCCCACCCAGCCAGTGAGATCAATCAGAGGGATCGAACGACAGCCAACCAGTCCTTGTCCAGCCCTATCTCACTGTGGAGGACCCTGGCAAGTGTGCAGATCCAGATGTGATGGTACCATCTGTGCTGTCTGGATTGCATGAAGAGGAGATGCCAGTGCCACCAGCAGCATTAATGTAACAGCACATACATTACTGCCTTCCTCCCAGCACCTGTAGGTCTGCAGAAGCCATTGCAGCAGTCAGTAATGCCTGCAATCAGCAATTATCCCCTGGAAGACAAGCTGGGCCAGCAGAGAGGACAGTGCTCTGGATCTTCTGAGTGAGGAGCACATATCCCCTCAACCTGTGGTTATTTAGGCTTGACCTTACCTCTGTTGACAATACCAAAGCCTTCTGGCAGATTGCAGGCATCAGCATGGACCCTGATCTTTGGCTGCCACCCAGAGAAAATTATTAATCCCTCTGACAAGCACTATCCTAAGCAAGTCTAAACAAGTAGTGCTCCAGCGTTCAGGATTTCAGGTAATACCAAAGTTATGAAGCTCTGAATTTCCATCTTGTCCTTGGGACTCCTACAGTTCGGTCCTACTAATTAATGTAATCACTGTGACCAAATACTGTAGTAGTGCTTACCAACCTCGGTGAAGGGGATGTCTGAGGTAGAAACTACCCAGGGGCACTGTTGAAACAAACACTGCTTCTAAGACCTTCATATAGTTCATATATGAACCAGAAGAGGGTTGCATCTTCAAAAGATGTAGGTGTTTACCACGTACTGGACTAGATTACACGCAAACCTTTACTGGTGTATGTGTGGGAGAAAATTACCTTTTGAGATATGTTGCAACTTTGCCCTTGATTTCAACAGGACTAAAATTCCACTCGGGCAAATCCCACCAAGGTCTGGGCTGCTGTAAGGAGCTGCCAAGCCCGCTCCCTGCTGGCCTTGCTATTGAAGTCCATAAGGTTTCACAAGATGTTCTAGTCTTAAAAAGCAGCATTTATCAATTCTAATTCTGTTAAGAGATTAGGGCTTTCAGTGGGGAAAGAAACCAGCATATTCTGGTGGATTTCACTTCATGAGGAATTCACTTTTGCTTTGTTTTTTCTGTAATTTTCATGACCGGAGGGAGCACGCCGAGTTTCACAACACTTTAGGTTCTGGCTGGGCTTTCATGACAGACAAAGGTGATATTTGCAGGTTGAAGTACAGCCCTTATTTACGTTAGTGGCACATCTCCCAGCAACTTCAACTTGGAAAGAGTTTTGCCCGTGGTGTCTTTCACTGGCAGGGGTTTAGTTCCCACGGTCAAGTTGATAACCTTCCCATTCACCTCCGTCCCTGCAGCATGATGTCGGGCAGTATCCTTGCCCTTCTGCGGCCATGGCAGCTTTGCTCCCTCTCATAAACAACTGCTTCCTTCATGTTGATTCCTGGCCTAAACAATATTTCTTCTTATAACTGCATTTTTATTTATTGCCTAAAATTCTAGATTAAATGCTATCTCCTAGCAACTGGCATATTTTTGTCCCTAGTCTGCTAACTTTCAGTGCATGGATATTGCTCTCCGTTCATTTTTCTGTCTCAGACAGAAAAGAAAACACTAGTTTCCAGATACTTAGTGGTATTTACATTTGTTTGTTAAATCTCTAAACAGTTGAGTCAGTTAAACAGCTAACTTTATAGCCGTCTGTTTGTTTCCACTATAGATGTCCTCCAGAGAAACAGAAATACAGTGTAGTCCTCCTGTTTGGTGCATCTTTAGAACAGAGAGATGTAGGACAGTAGCTGCCTCTGTGGGGGCACCCCCCTACCTGAGATGTTTTGGGATGGGGCTCTTCTTCCCACTGTGCAAACCCTTGACATTTCTTGAAATGTCAAAGAAAGATCAAGAAGTGTGCTTACTACCTCTGCAGACTAAACCACGTGTGTCCTTCCAGCAAGCCATGGCAAAAGCACATGATGAATCTCAAGAGGAGTATGGGGCTGAGTTATGCCCACAGTGAACCCTACAGGGTAGCAGGCACCTGTCTTGTGAAATGGGTGCAGGAAAGACCTCATATTAAAAAACAGCCATTTCTTTTGGTTGTTCAGCTCAGATTCTGCAACATGACTTTTAAACATGTGTGGAGAGGTATTTGCAGCTTTTATCTTTGTAGGTAGCACCACAGGAGCTCAGCCTACTGCAAAGAAGGGCTCGTGCATCAAACCAGGTATCTCATCTGAAATTATCAGAATTATTAGGGACTTTATGAATCTGGCTTCAAGGAGCATTAGCAAGTAGTGTTCATCTCACCTAACTTTAGTAAACCACAGTCTTTATCTGAGCTTCTTCTGATGGTCAACGGAGGGAAATGGCAGCTTTTAGGGTGTGCTTTGTCAGAAACGGGATGGAGAATCCCCAAGTAGAGCCCATAAACAGACACTGCAGATACTTACTGATGGTCAGGTGGATCCCACTAAAACAAAGGGGCAGAATCCAGCCTTAGACTTGCAATTTCTTGTTCTCAAAGCCCTGTCACTTTTCTATCCATGCAGACTTGACTTTAGCTATTTTTTCTGTTTGTGATGGTTATAAATTGGATTTATGTGTAATAAAAGATGCTGTCCACAAGTATAAAAGAACAACTGATGATTCATGACTTTTATTTCTGTAACTTCTCACTTCCAGAATATCTATTTGACAAACTGTGAATCATATACATCGGTTTGGATGAATATACTTAGCTCTGATTTGTACAGTGAGATGTAAATAATCAGTTAATTAAATGAAAATTTTCTCTGTGAATTACTACCTTCCCTCTCTCCCCTTTCCCCTCCCTTCTTTCTACTTTAACTCACCACTGTTCAAAGGCATGATCCTGTTACCTGACAACCTGAAATCATGCCACACACCTATTCCAGCAGCAGCATTTCATTCAGGACCATTGCCAGGTATGAAGATTGAAGCTGCCCATGACTTCCCGCGAAAACAACATGGTACCAGGACTAGTTACAAGCAATGGGGCATTTAATTTTACATCTCTGCTAAAAAGAAATACTTCCCAACCCATGCTTCAGTTGTGCTGGCTCAGAGAAAAGGACACTTGCGACATTCTTTAATACCACTTATTTTCCCGCACAAGCCCCTGCAAGGTACCGGCCAAAGCTCTGCTTTGACAGACAAGCTTAAAAGGGCAGATTTGCATCCTGCTAACTCTAAAATTCATAAAATATCTGTGTAAGGAAGGATGTGCGCAAGTGATCCCGTGACAGCTGAGTGCAACTGTAGATAGCTGTGATCACCCGATGAGAACATGAATTTTGTCTGATCTTGCTGAGCTGGTTGGGTCTTGCCTGCTACATGCTATGGTCTCATTAACACCTACTGACAGATGTTTTCCTCTTGGTTTGGCCAGGGGTGCTTGCCTGTCAATAGGCAACGCTGAGCAGAGACGTGTGTCAGCTTTTGGCAATTTTATGCAGTTTGGCTCCAGAAGGATTAAACTCTGCTCATAACACAAAGTAAGGTAACCGTTGTGAATTCAGATGGAGACCTGTGGTGCAGTTGTGTATAGCAGTATTAGGTTAAAAAATTCTGAGCACCAAGGCTTTGTAAAAGAGGATATTTGTCATTTTTTTGTAGAGCAGGAGCAGCGAAGGCAGTAGTTTGCTTCTGTGTATCCTTTCTCCTCACTTCCCTGTCACCCCAGGCAGAGCACTGCTGGCACACAGAAGGCACACAGCTCTTCTCTAGAAAGCAAATCCTGGGGTTGGCTTTTCCATGGTCTGACGTTTCCTCCCA
>VZTL01043764.1:21897-79659 GCA_013400535.1 Scopus umbretta | reverse complement strand
GAGGGAGAGAAATCAGGAGTGAAATTGAGCCCAGGAAGAAGGGAGGGGTGGGGGGGGAGGTGTTTTAAGATTCGTTTTTATTTCTCATTATCCTACCCTGATGTTGACTGGCAATAAATTAAACTGATTTTCCCCAAGCTGAATCTGTTTTGCCCATGACAGTAATTGCTGAGTGATCTCACCCTGTCCTTATCTCAACCTACAAGCATTTCATTATATGTTCTCTCCCCTGTCCAGCTGAGGAGGGGAGTGATAGTGCGGCTTTGGTGGGCACCTGGCATCCAGACAGGATCAACCTACCACACACACCTTGGCAGCGTTCCCTTGATCTTGATGCACCAGTCAAGGATTTGGTCTCAAACAGCTGAAGGCTGGAGGTGATGTCCCTGCACTAAATTGGAGAAGCATGAATAAATGTCTCAGATGTCTGTGGTTCTATCACTTTTTAATGTTCCATCTCACTAGGATTTACCTTTATACTCATAAATCTTCTGACAGTCTTGAAGACCAAACCAAGCTGCCAGGAAGACATGGTGTGCCGCTATCTCCCCTCTGAATTCCTCTCTCTCCTCCCAAAAGGTAAATTTTCTGGTCACATTTTTCCTGCTGTAAACCTTAAGCCATAGAGCCAGTAGCATGAAATGGTCACAGCTTAGAAGCTCATGTGGCTGAACCTAGTCTGATGGGTGCAGGTGCTCCCAGCATCTTTTCATTTACCAGCACCTCAGTGTCTTAAGGGTCCTCCCCACGGACTGGTGCTACACCACCTGAGGCTTGTTCAGAAAAAAAGAAGAGGGTTAAGAAAAAAAAAAGTGAGCAAAGAGTGCCATGAGAGGCAGGAGTGAACTGGTACCAAATGTGATGAAGAGGCAGAGGTAGGGACCAGGCTGTGAGGCACAGGAGATGTGCTGATGGAAAGGCAGCAGGGAGAGCCAGCAAGGCAGGCAAGGAGACACAGGAATGGCAAATGATCTTTGCAGTGGCAATCTGAATGGACATGTGCCAGGAAAGATTTCATTTCTCAGGGGCGCAAGGAAGGATGTTGTGGTGAGACGTGAGATGATGTGAAGTTTAGCTGTGTGGATGGAGGGGAAAGGCTGTATCTCAGCTATGGTATGCAGGAAGAGTCTGCAAGGCTTCAGTGCAGCCTGGAAGTAATTGAGGGATGCCCTGTGGCCTCTCTTATGCATGAGGTCAGATTAGATAATCACAGTGGTCCCTTCTGAGTTTAGCATCTATAAATCTGTGAAATAGGAGCTTTAAACCATGATGAAGCGCTGAGTCCTTGGAGCATCACATTGAAAGCCCTAAGTATCCTGAGATATTGGCCTTTAATACTGGGATTTGGGGGTATAGGAAATCTTTTTTTTTTTTTTTTTTAAGGTTTATTTCATCTACCTGGTTTTACAGGCAGAGTCTATCAAAAAAACCTCTAATAAAATATTTAAAGCCCTCTAAATATTCTTAAAAGAGTCTTTTCATAACATGTGTTGCATAAACAGGCTAGATGCTGCTGGGATGTGATATACAGATGTCATCGCTTTGATAGTTTCATAGATTTCACAGCCAGAAGGCACCACCATGGTGGTTTCCTCTGCCCTCCTGCATAATGCAGACCATGGAGCTTTGCCCAGCAATTCCCACACCGATACATGAGCTACATCATGTAGAAAGACATCCATGCTTAATTTAAAGATCTTTTTGGGTGATGGAGAACCTACCATATCCCATGTCAGCTCCTCCAGTGGTTAATTACAAGGCCATTAAGGAGAAAAATGTGCCTCGTTTTCAACTTGAGGTTCTTTTTTTTTTTTTTTAGCTCCATCCTTCCTGGCTTATATGCCTTTGTCTGCTAGATTAAGTAATCATCTGATACTACATTCCTCCTCCATGTACAGATATTTATAGATCTGGATCAATTCATCTCTTTTACTCCTCTTTGATAACATAAATGGACTGTGCTCCTTTGGGTCATTGTAAGATACGCTTTCAATCAGTCTTATAGCTCTTCTCCCAACCTTTCTCAGTTTTTCAACACGATTTTTAAGTGTTGACAGCTGAACTGGACTCTTTTTGTCTTGTTAATGTCAGGTATAGAGCTAATATGTTTCCCTTAGCACTCAATATTCCCATTTATACATCCTAGGGTCATATTAGCCCCTTTAGCAAGAGCATCACATGGGGAACTGGTATTCAACTGTTTATCCATCGCGACCTCTAAAGTAAACAGCCAAGAACAGCTTCCTGAATATTCCCTCTATAAAAACTCCCATGGGATCACTCTTCATTTGCAACTCCTCTTCGGAGACCTGCCATTTAACCACCTTGTAATCCATTTAAAATGTGCTATATCGATTTTTTACAGTGCTACCATTCAAAATGAAACAAATGGCAGAACATAACTCCCAGAATCAGTCAGATGCTTCCCAAGTACCTATTTCCATGGAGATGCATGCCCACATTTTGTGTTTCACCAAGTTGTAACCCAGGCAGCTCCGTGCCTTGGCTGGGAGCATGTGAACCCCAACTCCTGTTTCTGATGAAGGTCTGCTGCTTCTCCAGGTCTATAACGGGAAGCAGAGGAAATTGGAGCAAAAGTATCAGCCATGAGCTCCGAAACAACCAGAGAGGGCAAAAGTGGTTTAAAGCCAACACTTTCAGAGATGGTAGGGGGTGTTATTTTTGTGCTTAGATACCAATGCCTCTTGATGGCTTTCAGGGAATATTTTGAGACAATATCCTACACTCAGGGGGTCCCAAACTGGCCCATGGAGAAGTATCAGTGTGAAAAATCCCATATAAATGCCCTGCTGCTAGTGCTTGAAACCACACTGCTTTTAGAGTGGTTTTAATTTAAGTTTAATGGGGAGGGGTTTGTGACTGGTGGCCCAAGAGAAATGCTGAAGGCTGAGGGTGGTCCTTGGTGCAATGAGTTTGGACAATATTCGAGACAATCTTGGTTTTCCTGTTGGTTGCCACATCCCTCATGGAATTAGCAGAACACTGTCCAAAAAGTCCATATTTCGGGATTAAGGGGCAGCCAATTATCGGACTAATAACACAGTGAAAGGGGAAGCATTAAGAAAGCCTAATTTTCACTACCTAATACGATACAACTCCGGAAAGTGGAGAGGGGAAAAAGAGCTCCTTCCCTGGGGTAAAATGAACAGCCGTTGTCTCCAGGTGGAATTATGCACTGGGAGGCCCAGGCTCCCGCAATTCCTCACGTTTCTGACAAAGTTTTACCTCCCAAGAATTGCCAAAATCAGGCTGAGTCTGGGACACGAGGGACATGTACAAAACCGGTTAGCAGAACAGTATCCTTCATGCTCCGAGTTAAAGCTTAAACAAAGGCAGAAAAAACGATGCATTTTCTCCAAAGTACTGAAATTTTGTGCTGTAACGATGACAGGCAGGGGCTTATCTGGCCGTTCAGCATGTGGGAGCATTTTTGTTGTGCAAACGCTGGCAGCTGCACTTTTCATGCGGGGGCAACTTTTGCAGCTAAATAAAATTGTTAAAATGAGTTAATCAGCTTAGTACAATGGTTCCCAATATTTTCTGTAAAACAATTTGCCTCCCACGTAGTCTGTATCTCCGTCCCATTTCGCAGCAGGGGGGAGAAGCGCCCCTCGGGCTGAGCATCCGGCGCTCGGCACAGACCACGCTCTCCCCTCTCACCCTGGAAAGTGCCGGAGCAAGAGTGTTCAAGCTGAGACTTATGACGGGCCCTGGCGTGCTTCATTCCTCTGCAGCAGAACTCCCCAGTGAAGGGAAAGCATTTTTCCTAATCAGCCTACAGCTTTTGGTAGAGGCCGGAGATGCCCACGCACACCCTCTCAGCCTGCTGTCTGCAACGGATGGCTGAAGCTCTCAAGGCTTTGGTCATCTGGCTATAGTATGTCGCCTCTCTTCAGCTTATAAGTGGGCTCAAAATATATATATATATTTTTTTTTTTTTTTAAACCGCCTCTCATCCTAGCATGGTGATTTTGGGTGAGAAGGTGGGACTGGTCCCTGCTGTCACCCCTGGACCGGCCATGGCACTGGACATGTTCCAGTTCCTCAGCTGACAACCTGACATATGGACTTAAATGAGTCTGGAATTACCCACAGCTACATAGTTGTAGGTTTTTACCTTGAAGAGGTAGAAAAAGACGAGCTAAATTCAGTTCCAATTGAAATGTAAAGTAATGATAATTAACAAAGCTATCTCTTTGCTTCCCGTTCAAGTCCTTCCTGCAGAAAAAATTGGACTTAAAAGAGATTTTGGTAGACAAATTGGTCCATCCTCCTGCCCTGCCACAGGGTCAGGATTGCTGATGGACCCTTGTCGAAGCTGTTCTCCAGCTCTGTAAGCAGTCACTACTGCTTCAGCATCCCTGTTCCTAGAAAGCTTTTCCTAGTGTCCAGTGTTCATCCTTCTTTCTGCCATTTCAGCCTGTGGCTCCAACACAGACATGAAGAAGAAGTTAATCCCCATGTTGCCCTAGAACAAACCTGTAGCAATTTGTCCTCCACTTTATCTCCTAAGGCCAGTGCCTTGGAGCCATTTATTTAAAGCAAAGCTGCTTCACTTGAAAGTGTGTTTCTCATGTGCAGTAGTTCAGTGTATTTCCCACTGGACGTTAATAACAGTGGAAGGCAAGACGTCACATCAGGTGCAGAAAAGCAAGGAGAAGGCAATGACAAGGCAGCGACATGAATGAGACAAAGTTGTGCACAAAAGAGGACTAAACCTCAGACTAACCAAGTCTGGGCTGATACGATACCTCCCTGGTGAAAGTGTTGCACCATGTGCTGAGACTGACAGATCAGCGCCTGAGTGCAGTGAGAGCAGAACATCAGATAAGCATGAGCTGCAGACGGCAACTTCTTGTCTCCCAAATAAAGTGTGTTTGTTTTGTACCAAGATGCCTGCTCTGTTCAAATCAATCCCACTTGCAACACAATCTTCTTGGAAGACTTAACAGTTTCTCTGTTGAGTTTCAAGGTTTAACAGTGGCAGGTAAATGTAGTTCCCCTTTTACACATAAGGAGGTGGGACATGAAGAGATGATGTGAGGGAACTTGTTCTTTCACATGTAGCAGGTCAATGGTGGGATTGGGACCATCATACGGGTTTTCTAGGATTGTTCTTCATTCACTGGACTTCATTATGGACTAAGGACATTCGCTCACGTCACAAGGCTTTGCTCAGATGAGCACAGATCTGCTCAGTTAATAAGGTCCCAGTTCAGGAATCCAATTTTTGCACATGGCATTGGAGCCCAACGGTCCAAGCAGTACAACCTGGGCCTGTAACGTGCGATAGCTGCTCAGGGTAAGGCAAGCTCCGATGGACCCAGGGGACTTACAGGGATATAACATAAGATCATGCCAGTTGCATCAAGGACTAATTGTCACTGGAAGGAAAAGAACCAAAAAAACCAAATTGCACAACTGGTTGCTCCACTGATGACTTCTGAGTAACAAACTGCAACCCCATCGGTGAAATTCATAACGCAAAACCCATAGACACACATGGAAACTCCTTCTTCCACAGCATTAGTAGCTATTTTCTCTGTCTCCAGGGAGGAGTATTTCATTATCATGGTAGCTGCTGTTTCATTATAAAGCAGATCTGATTTAGGTGGCATATTGTTTATAACAGAAATAAGCTTAGTGTGCAGCACCCAGAGTAGTAATAATACGGTGCCACTGAAACCCCTATGGAGACCCCGATGGTGAAAAGGACATGTGACACAGAAACTGTTTTCTTTACTTGTATGATTGCTCTAATTTCCTTCAGCCTGAGATATAACGTGCACAGATTTGTACTAAATCAGAGCTTCCCCTGCTAACATATTCTTCTCACAGACAAAGTTTGTGGAGTAGAAAGCTTTTTAAAGATATAAACAGAATTTCATAAATTGCAGCCCAATCACAAGATGTTACAATAAAAAACATGACTTATGATTTTTTTAGACAATTTATCTTGACTTTGTCAGTTATACTGCATACTATATAATTTCATTCTATTATTTTGTATTAAGCCCAGTATTTTGTGTTTGACCAAAACATGTCATCAGTCTCTACCTTACAAATGTGAGAACATTCAGAATTATGGCTGAAAAGAAAAAAAACACGTATGTGGGAGAGCTTGATATCTTGCTGTATTTTCGGCATTAGTTTTTCTGAAAACTACCTTATCTATTGACTTTTAAATTACTCTCATGCCATAAATGCTGAGAAGAAATAGGGGGTGGGATGGGAGTGAAATGCCATGCACCATAAACAATCTAGTACCTGTTCCTTTTGTGGCGTGGTCCCCTTAGAGGATGCTTCACTGCTTACAAGGGCATCCCCCCAGTCTTGAGAAATAAAGACAATGAAAGCAGAATACTTCTTCGTAGCGCCCGGTGTCTGCCCGCAGTCGCACCACGCTTAGTCAGGGGTAAATCAAGTCAGCTTGGCGGAGTCGGTCTGGATTTACACCCAAACCCTGTTGAGCAGAACAGAGCCCTTTGCTCGGTCCACACCTTCCGTTACATTTACGAATATGTTGCATTGTCCTGGTTTCAGTTGTTTACACTTTTCAGCTTCCCATGCTCTGCCAGGTGCACAATAATCTGGGAGGGAATGCAGGCAGGACAGCTGATCCCAATTAGCCATCAGGGCTATTCCATACCACCTGATGTCAAGCTCAGTATAGAAACTGGAGGAGTTGGCTGGGGAGGGAGTGATTGCTGCTTGGGGTCAGGCTGGGCATTGGGTGGTGAGCAATTGCGTTGTGTATCACTTGTTTTGTATATTCTGTTGTTATTATTGTTATTTTCTCTTTCTCTGCTGTCCTATTAAACTGTCTTTATCTCAACCCATGGGTTTTAGGGTTTGGTTGTGGTTTTTTTTGCCCCCCTGATTCTCTCCCCCATTGCACTGGGGCAGGGGGAGGGTGAGCGAGCGGCTGTGTGGTGCTTGGTTGCCAATCAGGGTTAAACCACAACATGCATTTATGTAGCACCTGTACCGCCGTACAGCAAGCCACCGCACAGACCCAAAGTACTGCAGCTGGGGAAGGAGATGTATGGGCGGGGGGCAAGCTTTGCCCACCTTCAGGTGCTGGAAACCCCTGAACGAGCCCAGTCAGAGTGTCAAGTGAGAGTGGTTCCTGGCAATAACATCTACTGTTTTTTTTCCTCCTGTTCATGCAATGGATCAAGCCCTGCCCTTGTTTAAATCAAACAAAATACTTTTACTGTATAATAAAAATTCCATGGTTTAATACATCGCCATGCACAAATGAAGTCAAACAATGCAGAGTACAAAATTGTCAAATATACAAAATGATAAAGCAGATATCCAAAGCTTCCAGAGATCATGCCCAAAGATACCAAAAATTTGATATTTATTTTAATTTCATTGTTTAAAAGAATTTCTTCCTCCCACCTGGGTTTTATTTTTTGTTGATTTTTGAAAACTGAAGGAATTAAAGAGTAAATATAAAAACTGTAGGGTGGAATTAACAGTGATGGCCACATTGTATACTAAAAATTAGATTGCATGATAACTTCTGTTTTGGGAAAAAAAGCACTGCTGTACAGATGAACACCTTGGATGCCTGGGGAAATGCAGTGTACATCAAACAAAAAGGCACACTTTTGTCTTATGCCACCTTATTTGGCTCCATCTTTAAAAAGTTCAGCCACAGGAATAACAGTGCGTTGCTTTTCAACCATTAGAGTGCTGGCATTTTCCTAGATTTTCAACCAAGTTAACATTAAAAGGAGATCACTGACTGACTTAGAGCATTTCCTTAGTGAATGTAAACCAGAACTGACTCCAAAGGCAGCTGGACCAGACACAACTTGCCGGCTACAAGAGACTGTTTTCACCATGCAGCATGGCCATGAGCTTGCACTCAGCCTTTCTGCATCCAGCTCTCCTGCATCGGGCCACCAGATTCCCGGGACCTTGATCCCAGCACGCTCCCTGCAGCTTGTGTCCACCATCAGCAGCCTGGCATCTGATTCTGTACATGGGCCACTGATAGGGGGACAACCTTTGGAGATAACTCGGGTGCGGCTGTCATTCCAGCTGTCAGTTCTCTGCTCTTCCCAAAGTCAGGTTCAAACAACCTTAAATTTAGCTCCTCAAAATAGAGGAGTCCAAATTTAGAGCCCCCCTTTGCTGGCTTACGCTGCGCAGTCAGGCAGGCATTACTCCCATCTTACCCCCACTTGTGAAAAAGGAATGATTTTCTGAGGCAGGCCCATACAGCTACGGTCCCTACAAGAAACGGGAAACAAAGCCCAGCATATCCCAAAGCACGTCCCTGCCACTTTCAGATTCGGCAAACACTGTGACAAAGTTAAAAATACGCCTCTTACACTCGCCAAGTATCCCAGCACCTTAGTGCAAAGTAAAGGAGTCTTGTCCTCAGAGCACCCAGCCTCTTTGGGGCAATCCTGGTCATTCCCATTGCCAGAGCATGACCCCGTGCAGTTCATCTCTGTTTTAGGGGGAGCCCAGCAGACAGCCGCAACCCCAGCTGGTGCCCTGAAACGTGGGCTCTGATTCTGCAAGGTAATATGTCTCCTGCAACGGCTTCAAGACAGCGCTCAGCACGGCACAGGACAGTGGGCTTCGCTTGCGGGTTAGCCCAGCACGGCCCCGTTCCTCTCCTCGGTCGGTGGCATTGGGCTCAGGGGGAGAAGGCTGAGATCTGGGTCTCACGTTGAGATGCTTTGCATAGGCTGGAAGCTCGTGTCCCTCTTTTTCTCAGAAGAAAAGCAGAGAAGGAGCCTCATGCATAAAAGGGATGCCGATGAAGTGGCAAGAGGACTCTGAACATTTCTTTACCTGGACTAGTCTTGAGACCAAAGCCTGGCTCAGCAGGGAAAACCTCTGTCTAGATGTAAAACCCTGCTCTCAACAAACAAAACCAACCAACCATCCAAGTCCCCTAAGCATCTCATGGGGCAGATTGTGGTTTGGTTTTTTTTGTTGTGTTTTTTTTTTTTTTTTCCTCTGCAGAGCTTCTTATTGCTTACACGCAGTTTTGCTGCAATATTGATCTCCCTGCTTTAAAAAAAAAACCCTGTGTATCGCTATTTAATTTGGTGACTTATGATATTAAATAGATGAATTCAAGGCAAGTGCTTAATAGGAGTTACATGATTGGAGATGTAACAACAGCTACAGAGGATTTTTTTTTCCTGAAAAAGTATTTAGATATATTTGGAATTAAAATCAGAAAGGAGCTTTTCGTCTCATTCTCAGACTAAGCCTGGCTGTGTTATAATGATGCTGGCAATCCTACTTTTATGGCAGAAGCAGGCGTTATACAGTCGTCTGCAAGTTCAGCTTCTTCTCCGTCCAGCCCGACCCCAGGCGTGCCCGTTAAGGACCGCTCTCCCCCAGCGCTGCCGGGTGTTTCAGCAGCGCAAGGACGCTTGTAAGCCATCACGCACTGAAGCCAGTGACTCCACAGAATTTATCTGACAGGCGGCCAGCATGTACCAATGTTCTTTAAACAATAAATCTAGACCAAACTCATTTTCTTAGGATTTCACACTGGATTAGAGTAAGAATCCCCAAAGATCTTTATCTTCTTAGTTATGGCCGTAGCTAGCTCCCTTCTTGTTTCAGCTTCTTGATGTCGATTCAATACCAATTTGCAGTAAGTATTGCTTTTATAGTTTCTCTTGTCTGTGTGAACTGTTTACTCTTTACAACGTGCATCCTAGTTTGTGCTGTTCCCCACCACCCAATGAAGCCCAGTAGAAGGTGGCTCTGATGGCTGGTGATGGCCTTGCACCTATAGACAGCGGTTTGATGAAACCTGAATCAGATGCCGAGTGCTCCTTTGCTTATTTCTAAGGTACAACATTCAAACCAGCCAACGATAATAGGGCCCAATCTTCCAAAAACCCACCGCTGGGAGCAGCTCTCATTACTCTGGGTAATCCCACTGAAGTCATTTCACTTCTAGGGCTTTATTAACCAGATCCGATGGGGCTCATCACGATAGCAGGAACAGTATGCTGCCTTCGAAGCAAGGAGCTCACGTACCGTCTTCAGCTGCACAGCGATACAACATAATTCTCAATCATCACTGCAGCTTCTCTGCTGGTTGTTGAAAGCAGGAAAATCTGTTTCTTGCCAGCAAGATGTCTACCTCCTTAATTAAAAGGCAAACCCACAGTCGTTATTCCTTGCTCAGACTACACTTTCTGCTTGGCCCCATCATGTGAGTGCTTCATTTTGTTTCAGACTGTTATTAATGAAAGACAACAAATTTCTCTGTATGTCTAAGCGTTTGTGTTGTCCTTGGTTTTCTTCCTTTAATTACACACAGAAGGACCTTGCAACTGCAAGCAAACCTACTGATGGTCAGACCAAACGGTGGCAAGCACAGCTCTGTTCATATAAGCTGTTTAAATTAAGAGCATTTTGTGTGAAAAAAATGGATATAGGTTGCCATGCCTTCCTGTAATATTAGAAACTTTAAGATATTTTTAATTTAGAAGTTTACGTCTGATGATCTAGTCTAATCCTTACATAACAGGTGCCTAATAACCTCATCTAGTAATTGCTGCACCGAGCCTGGATTTCAGTTTGAGGTAGCTTATTGACTTAGAAAAATACTCTGCATACATTTAAAGACTTTATGTGATGGAGAACATGCCAGGTAACTAACTAAGTTGTCTCCATGGGTAATTATCCTCCCCGTTGAGCATTTGCACTTAATTTCTAGCCTGAAATCAGTTTCCAACCAGTAGAGCACATCATTCCCATTTCTTCCAAATAAAAGAGCTACCTGCCTTCAGACAGTACTTCCCTGCCCAGGTAGAAGATTGTGATTGCAGATGGAGATCAAGTCACCTCTTCAAATTGCCTCTGATAAATTAATAGCTTCAGCTTCATTAGTCTGACACTATAGGAAGACCTGTTTTCCTGCCCTTGAATGACACTGGGAGCTATTGAAAATAATCTTTCCAAGTTGTCGATACCCTTTTTGAAAGACAGGCAGCAACCGAACAAACTGGAACAGCATCGCTATTGCCAGGTCCTACATCCCAGCTGGCAAGAGCGTCTCGGGGGCTGACGCTGAGTGGATTATTTTTCACACCTTCACAGCCACTATATTATTCTGGATGTACTCCCAACGCCTCGAAGTCAGACTTGCTGCCATCTCTCCTGGATTTCTGACTTTGCTGTCCTCCAGGTTACTCTCTAGCACTGTCCTGCTCCACAACATTATTTACCGTGCCCCTGTTTTTGTCATCTCTGGCTGTTGCCAACAGTAATTTTCTCTTTCCCTGGGAGGAGTATTGAAAATAGAGCATACTTTGGGAGGAGCTCATTAGAAATAGTTTTGCTGATGATAATTTCATATTTACAGCTATTTTTTGTATTCTAGCCTGTAATCAGTTTTAATCCACTTAATATGGGCGATACTGATTTTACGTTGTGCTATTTTGTTCTTTATCAGAATCCAATGATCTATAGGAGGCCAAGTATAGCATGCCAGCAGAGTTTCTTTTATCAACAAGCCGTTGGTATCACAAAAAATGACAGCAAGTATATTTGGCATGATACGTTTCCATAAAAATCATTTGGGGGGTTTTATCAATTGTTAATTGTTTTAAAGATTGTGCCATATCAACCTTTCCACGATTTTGCCCAAGACTGATAGGAAGCTAATGAGCCTATAGTTTTCTGGGTCAAATCACTCATTCTTTTGAATTACTGTTTTTTTGGTGTCATTTGAGGCTTCTTTTATACTTTCCAGTCCTGAGGAGTCCTAGGCCAGTTTTCCTTCACTTTTGGATTCAGTTAATGGTTCTAAAAATTTAAAAATATGTTTGGATAGTTGCTGCTTAATATTACCCATAATTACCGATGGAGTAGGAGGAATTTCATTTCAATGTGCAATCTGACTCCCTCCTTCCACTGCTTTCAAACACAAAACATTTGTTGGTTTTTGCATGTGCACGTGTACTCACAGGTGCTGCGAGTAACCACTGTGCTGTGCCTCTCCGACATCAGACTTAGCTTGCTGCGCTGGCACGTATTAGGATATATGTAACGCCTTTGGTCTAACCAGCCCTAACCTATTGGCCGCTGACTTCCCATACATTTTTTGGCTTCCCTCATCGAACATCTACTTTTCTTACTTGCTGATTTATCCTCATGAGCCTGCCTAATCACCCATACATGATGTTGGTGGGGTTTTTTGCACTCCAGATAACTTTCTTGAATTTTACTATAGGAGGTTGCAGGTAATGCTGGTAGTACTTTCCCTCTCACCCATCAATTTTAATTGTACCACAGGACCTTTTCTTTTTAAATTAAAATCTTACTGACCACAGTCTGTATGTACCAGTGTCAACTGCAGCACAGTCCTGCAGCGGGGCCATTCAAGGAGACTCTGATAGCAGAGATATCAATTGTTAAAAGGGGACCAATGTGAAAGATGCAGGATTTTGCTTGTCTGAGACAATTTTGAATAACTGAGATCTTGTGGCTTTGTGGAGGAAGGATAGTTTTAGTGATGACAAAAAAGCCACCCAGGCCTGGCTCCATGGCTGGCACCAATCAACACATCTCCAGAGACTTTGATGGAGTAGTGCCCATAGAAGTCTGCCAGGGGTCTGGCAGAAAATTCAGGGCAAAATAAAACAAGAATTTTGTCATGTGTAATGGTTTAACTTCCTCAACAACACTGCAGTTGCTGTTGAGTGACAACACTTACCCTAAGGAACAGACAGGGAGGCATGAACCCACCAGTAGAGCATCACCATGCAGCTAGGTGGGCAAAACCAAAGAGCTCATGGAGCTTTTTCAAACTCCACTCCTGGAAGGCTGCATTTCCCTTAACAGAATAAGTGGTGGGTGTTCAGGCACAGAAAGCCACGCAGGTGAAAAAAACAAGGAACAAAACAGCGCAAGAGATGCTTTCAGCTACAGTGTGTTTTCTGGGGTGAGCAATTCCTTCAGGTTTCTAGTGCAGGTCTTCTCGCGGTTTGAAGCACCTGGGACGGCTGAGTCTCTGTCAGCATTTCTTAGCAGGGTCTGATGCTGCAGCCTTTCTCGACACAGAGGAAGCCGGCGAGCGCAGTGGCAGGGAGAGGCACCAGGCACGGGAGGAAGGCAGTGGGTCTGCACAGGGAGACCAGTGTCCTGATGCAATACTGGTTTATTTCAGAGATAATTACTGGTGATCAATATAATGGCAGCACTGGCCTTTGAGAATTTATCTACCTCCACAGGGCTGATAATTGCTGTTTTATGAAAACGGCGTTAGTCTCCTACTCTTTTGCACCGAACTAATGGCTCTGAGCGTATTTAAATTCACTTCCTTTGCCGGAATAACTTATTCGCTCCCTTTCATGTTGACTTGGTCTTTGGCACTCTCCACATAAATGATTTATTGACTAGAGATAAAGCATTCTTTCCCCTGAACTGTTCCTGCGACCCAGGCAAAAGCGGATGTGTCTGCTATTAATAAGGTGTTCGGCATAAAAAATGCAATAGACTTGATTGTCTGCACTCAATAGCCTTTCCGAGAACACAGTACCTGCCCCCATTCATAATAACAAAAATCTCTCCCACATGTTTATTTATATTAAAAAGTTTTCAGAAGAATACGCTGGGATCCAGATAGTTGTTTGGTAGACGTAGAACAATTTCATAAATATCCCTGAGGAAGCATGGCCTACTTTGGGAGAATAACAGTGATTAAAAAATCCAAACACAATGAATAGTTAAATACAAGCCAAAAAGTACAGTTATTTCCTTACGGCTCCTGCAGACAGTTACTCACGTGAGAAGTGTCACAGGGCTCGGGGGAACTATGCTTGGAGTTATCCACATGCACAGGCTGGCTGTAGGATGGAGACCTACACCAGCTTCCAAGGAGAATTGTCCAATAGGCACCTACAGCAGACGTCTCACCGAGTCTGGCTACACAAGGGTCTGGACTTGATTTTCACATTTCTCAGGGCCTATAACACTGCTTTTCTAGGTCACCATAGCTAAAATCCAGGGAAGCTTTTAAAACAAACTGTTTTAACAGGAGAAGTGCACACATCTAAATTCATGCCCATATACTGGAAGATGTTCAAAACTAACATTGATACAAAAAATGCTTCTAGTGGCTCTCTGCCTAACTCAACTTCTCATACGCCCTTTTAAGATAACACTCTCTGATAAACTCTTCTTTTATCATTCAAATTATTCCAGAGTTTTTCACTGGGTAGTAAAATAAGAGATTTCCTACTGCAGAAGAATAGCATTCTCCTTTTAAAATATATCAAAGTGTTTTTTTTTTTTTTTAATTGCTGTACCAACATGAAATTGATGTCAGTTGCCAGAGCACAATTTTAAAACCTGTTGCAGAAAGAGCTGTAAAATTCGCTGAAGCTTACAGTGGACCTGTGCCACGTGCACAGCCGGGTCTCTTGGTATCAGTTTCCAACCTGCAACCCTATGAAAAGCTCTAAAAAGTGCAAATGTTGCAGTTGGCAAAGATTCTTATGTCTTAAAGGAGACTTTTTACACCAATTAATTTAAAATTAGGGATGAGGATTTTCAGAAAGAGAATGTAGAAACTTAGTGCTTTGTAATTCTTGGGAGCTCCATTTCAAAACCCATGGAAAGATCCAAACCATTAGAAATCACTAGCGACTTCTGAAAATCTTGGTCATCAAGAAAAATACCTTGCTTTTGGACTGAATACTATAGAAGTAGCCAACATGCTGAATCTGAGATGGGTGGAGAGTGGAAGCCTAAGCCCATACTCATCTGAAAAAAAATTAAGCCCTAGCGATATTTATCTGTTGGTTGTATGGGCACCCTCAGTGGCTGACATTTCATTCTCTAGCAATGAACTGTACAATAGTATTTAAGAATTATAACACAGGAGCTTCCGCTGAAAAGGTCCCTTTGACTTGATGTAGCTGCACCTTCTCTCCATCGCTGCATCTTCACACCAGTATGGTGTCTCACCCACAGCTTGGCATATATGCTAACAGCGACTCTCTAGTACCTGTCTGTCAGACTGGAGAGAGTGATGATCTTTAAATACACAAAAAGCTACCTTTGATATTAAAGAAAGAAGGAACAAATAGGTAAGTCCCCGCAGTATGTTGATGGCATCAGTTCATTATAAAGAGTGTGTCAAGAAGGTCCTGATGTACATCATTTCCACTGAGTACCTGTGGAAGAAACAGTACCACAGCCAGCTGTGATACAGCCAGAGATGAGGCCAGCCATTCAGAGACTGAACAAAAAACAACGCTCAGATTGAATGCAACAGTCTTGAGCCTGCTACAGTATATTGAAAGGCTTATTGGAACCACTTGCTTCTTCCCAGTTCCTACCAAAATACTGTTTTGGATAGAAAGTGGAAAAAATTAATGAAGAAGTCTGCCCTCTCCAAAGGGAGTGTCTTGCTCCTTAAAAGTGTAGTCTTAACACTTTACCTTGTTCAGAGAGTTTGGTTTGGACTACAATTCCCCAGCCCTGCCCAAAACATAAATGGTGGCCAGCACAAAGAACCTGAATTCTTCCAGTTTATTCTGGTTTTATCATAGGCCAAACCCAGGGTCACACACATCTCTGAGAAAGGCTCTCTCCCTTGCCTCTCCCTCGACAAGTAAGAAAACACATTGGCACACTAGAAACGAGAACCTTTGATATTTGGCGGATGGGAGGGAGAGCAGACACAGTGTCCTACAGCTCATTCAACCTACCCTCTTCTTGGCTACCTTTGTGACAGCTATTCTCTAAAGTCTCGATAAAAGAAGTCACACCTCTGCCACGTGCAAATCTATCTACACAATCTACTGTGAATCGGTGAAGGTATGCTAGTCGTGGACGTCGGTTTGGATGCAGTCTCAGCACAAATACTGAAACCTATCCTCGGTATTTTAAAAAAAGACCGTTATATATATATGGACTGTGCTAGTTCTGTGCAGAAAGCACGTATGAAGTGCTGATACTATTCAACAGAATACCAGTAGACTGCAAAACTAACATATACAAGACATTTACATTCCTATCGGGGTGTAATATTGTGAACATATCCACTGAGATTGGAGAATTGCTGTAAGTTT
This sequence comes from Scopus umbretta, assembly GCA_013400535.1. Lineage (NCBI taxonomy): Eukaryota > Metazoa > Chordata > Aves > Pelecaniformes > Scopidae > Scopus > Scopus umbretta. The sequence goes on along the minus strand of VZTL01043764.1, from coordinate 63,556 downwards.
TTCCTAAAATCATGCCATCTGCATACATAATAAAAGAATCCAGTAGTTGCCATGCTAAAACAGGACTTCTAGTGAAGGGAATAGACAGTCCCCTAAAGGGAACTCAAAAGTTATGCACAGTGATGAAAACTGGAAGAAATTTTCCAGCTAAAGGTCTGTCAATGACCATTTTCAACAAATTAGCACTGGGTATTATGCACCACATTTTTACTCCACAGCAAACCAGGTCTTCCCAGAATGCATCATCTTCAGTGGGCTGATTTTACTTCAAGTTTGTCTTCAATCCTCCATGGTCACCTTCTGGCAGTGCCATTTATTTTGGTTTTTTTTTTTTTTTTTTGTTTTTTGTCACGAAGGAAAGTTCACTTTTGTATCAAGTGGCAGGACAGCAGCTTTAGAGGCTGGAAATGTTTATGGAGAGCTCTCTGCTGGGGCTGTAAGAAGCAAAACAGAAAACCAAAACCAGACAGTGAGTATAGAACAGAGCAAAGGAATTACCATGTATTTCAACTAAAATAAAGTCAGTCAGGTTTGAGCTGAGTAAATATACTTCTGCTGTAAAGACAAACTACACATAGAATATATATTGTGATCCTGGTACTTTTTAAACCAGTTTTACTCATCAACCAAAAAACTCAGTGCTTAAGCAATTCCTTAGATAAATATAAAGCACAGACCACAGCGATCGTATGATTTAACAAATCCTACTTCAATTTTATTGCCACATGTGAAAGCACTGCTTACTGCTCCTCTAGTCTGAGTCGCAGAGAGCAGGCTCTTTCGTTTGGTTGGGCTTGCGTTAACTACTGACGGCTTGATAGCCAAATGCTGGAAAGGCTCTGCCAAATGCCAAAGTAGGGGCTGATGTTCCCGCACCATTTCTGCTGGCCAAGATGGCAATTGCTGCATAGGAGATGTGAAAACAGCTGACCCACTTCCTTCTCCGCTTCAGACCCCATAAGATAATTAGGGGGTTGCAGAGAGTTTATCTTTCCCTGCTAAAAGCAGTAAAGCACACTTAATTTTGGTGGCTGCTATTCCTTGCCTGAAAGCCCTTGCAAAGCTGTAAGGTGATCACACCATAAAGGAGGAATATGTGGAGGTTTCTTGTAATTTCGCCTCCCCTCCACCCTAACCCTTCTTTGAGATGGACAGCAAAAGGACAAGAGGTAATGGACACAAAATACAGCGAAAGAGATTCCAGCTAGATACATGGAAAAAAAATATTCCTAGTGAGGGTGGTCAAATTTTGGAACAAGTTACTTGACCAGGTTCTGTGATCTCCACCTATGTAGATATCCGCAACTCAACCAGACAAGACCTGAACAACCTAACTTGGCCCTGCTTTGAGCACGGTTGAGTGGAATGATCTCCAGAGGTCCCTTCCAACCTAAATTACATTATGACTATACATTTTCTGATGGGGATTTGTGTTCCCTTTTCTGCCTTTGTGAACAGGAGACAAGTGCCCATGCAGGACTGCTCACACTGATGTGCATTTAGTCATTTATTCAGTATGTAGCCATAAAAATGCACGTAAACCCATCGCAGGCTTACACTAGCCTCTGGAGCCAAGGAGCCATGCAGAGGCAAGTTCACCATGTTATTTCAACGTGTTTGGACACAGCTTTGTTTCTCACAGAGCCCTCACCCATCACCAGTTTTATCAATCAGATCTCTGACCAGAGCAGTACTGGGATGGCACTCATCGGGGTGGGCTTTGCACCCTTTCCAGTTGATGTCCTGCTTCTTACATGAATGCACATGTCTGTATGCGTGGGAAGACCTGGATCATTCGGTTTCTTGGGCCAGATTCCAAATTGTGAAGCTAATGGGATACCGATGCTGCCAAGGCAGCACTCATGTCAGCTGGCAGTGGATTTCTGCTTCTCACCCCTTCAAAATCACGCCCAGCGGGCTCTTCTCTGCGGGTTGCCGGCTGACTGGCTCTGCCAAGATGTCAGTTTGCCCATATTTGCCTCTCCCAATCCCAAACCCTTGTAGAAATGGACATGAAGGTCTGACCGAGCAGGGAAAGGACGGGATGTTAAAACCAGCAGGTGCTGGAAGAATGCTGAATAAGATTTAAAAAAACCCTCACACCCTGCCATGAGCACTTTATCCCTCAGTCTAAATATGGCCTATGAAATAAAGGAACAATAAAAACCAGTCTCCTTAGCTATTTCCTTCCTTATGAGGGCATATTTGCCTGATTATAGTGCTACTTTTGACTTCTGTTTTTACAGCTGCCTTGCTTTTACTCTCAAGATTCTCTAGTGCCATGATCCCATCACCACCTACTGTCATCTACTACATGAGATACCCACATCAGTAGTGGCCTGAGAAAGACGCACATTTGGAACCCAGCAACTGTTTTATTCCACAGAAGGTTTTGAGCCTTCAGCTGGTCTAGAGAGATAACTGACCGCATCCCCCAGGACAGAAAAGAAAGCAATGGTGACATTAAGCAAGCATGAAGATAAAGGGGAAATTTGGGGGAGGTTTTACACTTGGAGAGAGGCAAACTGGTACCTCACCTCAAAAGTATTTGACTCCATGTGAACTGGAGGATATCTCCCACCTGTGTAGCATCAGCAAAGACGGGCCTATCTCACAAAGGAGAGATAGGACTTTTTTTGAAGTTAAATAGCTCATCTGCTGCAAAGAAGGGAAGATCTGAAAAGCTCTCCCAAGCAATGGAAAATACCTTGCCTAGCCACAGAGTTGCAGGACTAAAATAAAATGGGTAAACTGGCTAATGAGATCAGGTCAGGTCTCAGGATTGCAGTTGTGCTTAAATTCCCCAACCATCCACATTGCTTAAGTTGTTGGCTTGTACTCGTGCTTAAGTGAAATGAGCCAGCCAGCCCTTCAGACAGAAACCCATGAACAAGGAGAAATGGAGACTGGTCCCAGCCTGAGCTCCATCCACACTGCAGAGGGAGCGCAACCGCTTCGAGCCATTCAGAACACCTAGCAGAGCCAGCATGGACACAACGAGTGACACTGACCAAGGGAAAAGTCTTAATTCTCTCAACCTCTGCATTTAGAGCAAGCAAATCGAGGATTTAGTGGTGATCTAGTGGTGATTTCTTCTCTTCTCACTATGTCTTTTGAGGACAGGGTTTTAGAAGCACTTATTCTTCCTCGTTACCTGTATAATTTTCGGTGCCCAGCTGGAGACTCCTCTAAGGACCCTTGTTTTCTAACAGTATGTACCCAGCGCTTTCTGAAAGTAAGATGTTTTTCAAAGGTATTGCAAATGAGCGGTTGTCTTTGAAAACCTTGCCTGAGACTGTAAGCTCTTGGAATGAAGACCGCCCTTTGCAGGGGGCTCATATGCTTACCAACACAACGGTGTACAGATCTAATCTCACATGACATTTTCAAGAAGCTGCTGTAGAAAGACAACAGTCATTTCAAAGCCAGGGATGTATTTCTTTTTTTTTTTTTTTTGAGTACCTGTACTGTGTGATTTTTTTCTAACTGGGAAAGGGACATATTTTTCATTAATTTTAAATATTTGTTAATTCAGCTCAACCTAGCGGTATTATCTGTTTGTCATGTTTGCATAACTGAGGGATTCTGATAAAGGAAACAAGCATCTGTTACCTTTGCTAGGTTACTTGTCCTGGAACTAATTTTATATTGTATTTCTAAGGTCAGGACACTTCAAACATGGGATTATTATGAAAAATGCCTATTTCCAACATCCATCTAGCAACTATTCCTTGGAGCCTATAAAAAACTGCATTCAGCTACATTTACTAGTATTTTTCCTGTGTTAGAAAGGCCACAGGTATCTCACTTCATGCTTCTCATGTCAATATCACTCGAGACATTATAATACGCTGTACATTATTGCAGACTTGTTGCATCTTGCTACTTAGTAATTAGAGATATCGCTACCTTTGAAGAATTTTGTACACTGACAAAAAGAAATGGCTGGCAGCCCATTCGTGGATTTACCCTTTTCTTTATTGTGCATTGAATTATTACCACTGAAGCATGAGGTGTCTCTGTGAGGCTCATGGAAGTTACCTTAAAAACCAAAATATCTACTTAGGGAGTTGCTGATCCCGGTCAGTCACCATGGTGGAAGAAGGAAGGAGGATTAGCAGGGGCTGGGAAATGCTGCCGTGGGGCAGCCCTGGCAGGGACAGGAATCGTTTGCCCCAGGTCAGATGAGACTGAAGTCGTACCAGAGTTCGGTTTCATTCTATCACAAAGCCATGCCATTACTGTTCTGGGTGAAGAACAGCACCAGTTCTTTTAACCTCGGGGTAAATGCACCTATTGCTGCACATCCTTATTACCCAATAGGCTGCTGATAACCAGAGTCAACATTGCCGGAGGTCCAAGGTTGCCTCAAACGTTTGCACGCTTGTAGGTAGCTGGAGCCAGCATGGAGGAGGTGGCAAAGCAACGCTCGCCAGCCTGCTCTGTCCACCTCCCAGCAGCCCCGGCTCGCACAGGCAGCAAGTCAAGCCTCAGGGCTGCACAAAGACAGCAAGCTGCCTCGCTGCAAGTGTCACAGCCTGGCAGCCTGTGTTAAGCAGTGACACATTAATCAATGGACTGAATGCAACACCCAGCAGCCGAGAGAGAAAACAGAGATGTGGATGGTTTTTGATAAGACTGCCAATTTTGTTTTGATTCCCAACCAGTCATGCCTTGGTCTGGCTTCCCTGATTTTCCCCCCATTACTAAGACTGGTAGCTGATACAGTCTTGAAGGTTATTTAATGGTGTTTGTCAAATGCAGTGTCAATACAGTAGAAAAATACTGAGGGGGGGGAAGGAAGGAAGTCTCTTCTTGCTTTTGATTTCTGAATTTGCTTGCCAAGCAGGAAACCAAGATTTCAGTTTTGGAGTAGCTTGACAGAAAATGTGGATCTATGAGTGCAATATCTAGAGCATCAAACACAATAATCCTAATTCCAAGTGTTCAATATTCATTAATGAGGCCATGCAAAATAATTATAAAAGCTGAAAATACACGAAATTAAAAATAAATGTTGCTTTCTCTTCACCCCTACTTTTTTTAGGATACAGCTAGGACATATTTGTCATGAACTATGAAACCCAACCATGAAACAAGACATTTTTTGTTCAAATGATCAGGGACATTGATGTATCATCACAAGACTCCAGGAGCAGAGTCTTTAATAGCAACCGACGTGTGAATTACTATTTGTGCAAGGATGAATTCTGGGTTTTTTTCTTTGAAGACACTGCTTATTCTGGACAACTTGCTCCCATAACCAGGTACCTCCTGGATATAGTTTTAATATCTGTTGATGCTGTCACTATAAATATGCTAATGAATAAATATTCCTGTATGAGATCTATGGAAGAGAATGACTTTACAGGCAATAAACTCCTTGGTGTTATTTATGAATTGCTACACTGCTCACTCGGAGTGGTCCCAGGCCCACACAAGGGCTTTGAGGTGGCAGCTGGCATACAGCTTGCTCACAGCCTGCTCGGGCACGGCACTGGGTGTGATGCTGCCTGACGCAGTGTGAAAGCCCAAATAAGCCATCACGAGTACGTGGGTACGCGGGATCCTGGCTTGCTTGCAGATTTGCTGTCTGGATCAATGGCAAATCTCGTCTCAAGGAAGGCTTCAGGGTGGCCTTCAAAAGGCAGTTTAGACAGGATGCTCAGTGCTTCAAGACAGATGATGAACATTCAACAAGGTCAGGCAAATCCTTTCCCCTATATTCTGACTCAAGACAAAACTCACTTCTTGCCTGTGACGCTGGACTCTATAGCCTGCATCAGGCAATTCTGAGATAAAACATTTCTGGGAGAATGGATATCATGGCAGATGCTCTCAGCAGGTCACCTTCTGAAAAGCTAATTAGTCAGAGGTTATCGCAGCTGCTCTGTGGAACACAGTTGGTTCACACAGAATGGGTTGAAAATGTAGTTGTCCAAAATGTGTTTCACTAAGCTATTCAATGCCCTCATATAGTCAGATTAGCCAAGAGTCTCTTCATGAGTCATGCACAACTCCAGCTTCCCTACCAAAGCAAATCTCTCAGCAACTTTACTAGGTTAAACAAAATGAGGACACACGTCGATTCTGTGTACAGATGATTTATGCAGGAATTTCAGTTCCTTGCCCCTTCCTTCAAAAATTAGAGTTCATAGTGGACAGCTCTCAAAAGGGCTTGAGCTCACACTCCAGCCTTGTTCTGAAATATACCTTAAAAGCCTTTTAGCATCTTCTGAACTTGATTTTAGTGTTAATCTGGAAACCTCAGAACAAAAGTCTGTCCCAAAAAATTATGTCCTTTTTATGCCTGAGCCTAACTAGCATGTGAAAATTTCCCGAGATTAAAAGTTTGGTTCAAAAACCAGGCAAAATCCTGGGAGAAACTGTCTTCTTTCAAAGTGGTTCACTCATCCCTACTCAAGATGCTTCATACATCCCACCACCTACTTGCTGCTGCAAACATACAAAGAAAAAAGAAACATGCTTTTGCATGCAACAGATCACAATGATTTCCTTGAACTAGCAAGCAGTTAAAATATTTTTAAAAAGTGCAAGCAACCACTTCCTTAGTGTTTATAGCTTCTTTCAGAGAATTCTCTTGATGTGCTGCACACTTACCCACCGCTGTGAACAGTGGACTGGCTGTCCACCAGCATCCTTCTCTAGAGACTCAAATTATAGCGAATAGAAAGACTGAAAGGAATGTGATGCTAAGGAGTCTGATAGTCTCAGGTGGTGCTGTCTGAAACTGAAAATGCATATGAGATTGCTGACTTTATGCCTTATCATGCATATCTCTCACCGCCTGCCTGTAATCAGTTCTTGATCTCACAAGTCCTTGTGGGGTGCTCTGCAGGAAGTGAAAAAGGTTGTCACAGATGAATAGTCTTCCACACTCTGTGGCTCTAAATAGCCATTTGCACTACATTGTGAGCCTTTGCATATCTACTGCTTTCGTCTCGAGAGACTGGGTTTTAATATGAAGCACCAGGGACCGTGCAAACGGAGTGAACTTAAAAAAGACACGGCCTTAAGTGGTATCTTCAGCATGCACGCAAGGAGCTTAACCACATAGTCCCCGGCAGCCTGCAGTGGTTTGGTGGCTGCTCTGATCATCACCTGGAACTTGTCCTTGTGTTTCTTCTGCAGCTTCTGCAAGCCTATCCTGTTCAGAAGTGTGCAGCAGCATTTGGGAATTAGTTCTGTACATTATATCATCCTATTACTTGCTTTGGGATCTTCAGCGAATTATGCATTAAGTTAAGAAACAGAATCAGATGAAACCAAGACTTCACTAGAAAAATCAAAGTATGAGAGCAAAAGGGTTTGGAAACTCTCCAAAGCTACAGCTCCCTCACTGCTTATGCAGAGCTTATGCAGGATTAATAGGTGGAACAAACTATCCACCTTTAGGGAGATATTCACTCTGAGGTTCCCTGAAATCAAAGTTTCCATTCTGTGAAGTGATTAACCAAGCAAAAAGGAAAATTATACTTACTAAACTACCTAAAAGACTGCACATGTGCACACACACATTTACCATGAAACAAAACAAAAACACATAATGAAGCCTACAAAATCAGCCCCCTCCTTAATTAGCTGAACAAGCAACCAAACCCTTTGGAAGACTGAATTATGATATACCCTTTACCTGTGTTATCACATCATGTTACCACTATGTTTTTCCCAGGATCTCTGCAAGCACCACACAATGCAGAGAAAGTGCATTTCAGTACCATATGGTACTTTGCTTTATCCTTGCACTTCAGCATGTGGCCCACTACCCATTTAATGCACAACATCCAGCCCCAAACTGGAAAAGACATGGACACAGTGTCCAACCATTTCACAAACAAAATGTCTCAATTTCAAAATACATCAGTGAGAAGACATCACCTTATTTCACAGTTCCTAGTTAGACACAAAGGGAGTTACAAGGCTCTACTGGTGCTGTCTGTCCAGCTCCTGGCTCCAGCACCAAGAGCTTCAGGCCATGAGAGCTCTGTGGAGCTCCTGAGTTAGGTGAAAACCCTACAGAGGAGAGGGGGTTTGAGGAGGCTCCTAGAATATGTAGGCTGAGTCTGGAAGCTGCAGCTTCAAGGAGGGCTACAAGTAGGACCCTAAAGATGGCAAAGTCTGGGTTTCACCATCTATGCAGATTTCTCAATATGCTTTTAGATGATGCCTTATCCTAACCTGCCCCAAAGTCTGCTTACTGATTGCCACCTGAAGGGGAAATTGCTGCACCATCAATGTTACAATCCAGCATAGCCCTCCACAGCCACTGGGTTGTCTAGGGAAAAAGCAGTCACGATTTTATCCTCATCAATCTGGTTGTCACCAGATCGAGGAACTCTCCCTAGGCATCCTCAAAAAGGTCTACTGAAAAATTAGCACAGTGCATCCCCCACTACTGTTTTAAAAATCAGATCAAATCAAAGGCCCCTGGGCTAATTGTCCCAGCTGCAGGACCAAGCTCAGGGAGAGGGAAGGTTCTGCTCGAGGCAGAGGTCCCCTTCCACCCTAGGACTGATACTGTGATGGGTCAGGCAGCTGAGAGTGCTTGTCACTCTGCAACTAGAGCTTCATGTCTCTGTCTGGGAGGCTGGAAAATGAACTAGAGAGATTAAAAATGAGTTACCACCTTTGAAAAGTTCCCTAGGTGATTATTAAGAATATATCTTGATGTACAGCCACCAGAGACCCTAGGTACCACTAATGCTGCCTCTGCAAAAGGCCTTGATAAGTGAAGGATGGGCTGATTGTATCAAAGAGGTTCTTAAGTCAGACCTGAAGTCCAAGCCCTGAAATTATGTGGGCGGTATTGACCACAGAGCTAAGCAAAGAGGTCATTCATGAAAACACAACAGGTATGAAATGAAGAATATCTAGCCAGTGTTCAGAGGGCATGAGATGTTCAGTCATTCAAGCTTTTAGGGAGCAATAATTAGCTCTGCACAGGAACAATCTGATCAGTTGCAAAATCTGCTTTATTCTGATTTGCCCTTTTCCTATTATTTTAGTTTGGAGGCTATCCAAAGCACCTGCATATTTTTGTCTCCTTTTGCATCACGCACGTGTTCCTGAAAATACAATTGCACAGAAATATATATAAATGGTTTCAGACCACAGTGGCTGTTCAGTATGCTTCGGAGATGATGCTATACTTTGTTGCTGCCATCCCGAGCAAAATGTTGTGTAATGTCCCTCTTTGTGCAAACTAAGCAATATGAGGCTTGCAACTGGCTGGATGGCCGTGCCCAGAGAATGGTGGTGAACAGAGTTAAATCCAGTTGGCAGCCGGTCACAAGTGGTGTTCCCCAGGGCTCAGTACTGGGGCCAGACTTGTTTCTTGTCTTTATCAATGAGCTGGATGAGGGGGTTGAGTGCACCCTCAGGAAGTTTGCAGATGACACCATGTTGGGTGGGAGTGTCGATCTGCTCGACGGCAGGAAGGTTCTGCAGAGGGATCTGGACAGGCTGGATCGATGGGCNGGTTGGACTAGATGATCTCAGAGGTCTTTTCCAACCTTAATAATTCTATGATTCTATGAATCATGTCTGTACTGTGTTGCAGGTGGGCCCTGTGGGGCAGATTACAGGACCTGCTGGAGTACTCCACATCGCCCTGGCTGCTTGCAAACCCAGCTTTCCTTCCAAGGGAAGCCCATGCCTGGGAAGACAGCACACTCCCCATCCTCAGTCATCACCAGCCGGGCTGGGCATCCAGTGCTCAGAGCTGGGACATGCTCTTGGGTGCTGCAGTGGAGGCATACTTAGTGTAAATCAAGGACAGGGCCAATGTACTTAGTGGCAGAAAATAGTTCAATACCAGGTAGAAATTGACCTTTAAAAGTCAGACAGAAGGGCATTGCCACACTTTAAACAGAGGGGTTTTGGGCTAAATGTCATACTGGGAAACAGACTTTCATTCATCATTTGGTTTCTTTGCTTGCAGAACATACCAGTATGGACTGATGGATGCAAGATAGCAAAATATGCAGCCGAGCAGCGACTCAGTCATTAAGGTGAAGGCCTTATCTGCCATATCATTGACCACTAGACTTCCCTTTGCTGTCTAGGTAAATAAATGCGTAATTTTTCTGTACAAAGTGGAAAAGCATCAAAAAAATATATACAGCCTATATCCTTCCCCCCTGGAAGTTTGTCTTTAAGGTTAGAGTTGTAAATAAATAAGATTGCATGGACTTCTGAGACATTTCCGTTGAACTTCTACAGGTAGCTTGATTAAAGCTAGCTGAGTATTTCCATTTATAACTGCAGACTACAATCCCAGATAAATGCAAATCATAGATAGAAGTAGGATAGGAGAATGCATCCCTCTGTGTGCTGAGCCGTGAAAAGTAACTCCCTCCACAGAGCACCAGCTTACTTGGCTCTGAAGTTTGCACAGTGGTTGCACAGACAAACTAATTTCATCCATCCTAGACAGGTAACCAGTCTACGCTGGTTATCTAGGCTTCTTCAGGAAACAATGGAGAAAGACAGGGCCCTTGGAAGACTGACCCTACTTACTTGTCATATTGGATAAACGATTCTCTGGCAGTTCCTCTGTTCACTGATTATCAAGAAAGCTGAATGATGAGCTCAGAGCAGGTATCCAGCAATTAAATGGCAAACAAGAGGTGACAGGAATTGCAACTTAATGCTTAATTTGATTGTTACAAATTCCAGTTAGCATGTGAAATGTAGGTCCTACAATGTTCAGGATTAGCATGTTTAATGCTTACATTTCTACTGAAATCAAGAATTATATAGATTCCAGTGAGGGGTAAGAGCCCTAAATTCCTTTGAGGCCTTGGATATTGGAATTTGACAAAGAAATTACACACTAAATAATCTTCTTAGAAATTCATACACACAACTGAGATAATGAGATGCTTCCTGCAAACAGTCCACAAAGTACTAAAGTTTTTTAGAGGAATTATTTACTCAGCACTATTGATATCATTTTGCAGCTGGATAATTTACTGTGTCCATGCTGCCAAATTGTTTCGATTTGCCACTGATTTGCTTTTCATTTCTGCTTGCAATATATGAACAAATCCACATCACAGTCAAGGAATTCACATAGGGAAGTAAAATTAGAATAAACAAAAATAATGCTTTGTTTATTATTAAACACCTTTCATATTTTAGCTATGGTAGGCAATTAGGTTGGTAGGAATTTGCAACTAGAGAAGTTCTACCATTTTATCTCAGGCCAAACAGTTTGTCACAACTCATGAGCAGACAAACTTCTGTGCTTCAAAAATCAGGGGGAAATATCTAATGGGATGTGGTATTTCTCTTCCAATGCCAGAAAAGTACGGATCCCAATTAAATTTTTGCTTCAGGGAAGGAAGGAAGGAAGGAAGGAAGGAAGGAAGGAAGGAAGGAAGGAAGGGAGGAAGAAAGGAAGGAAGAAAGGAAGGAAGAAAGGAAGGAAGAAAGGAAGGAAGAAAGGAAGGAAGGAAGGAAGAATTTCTGCCACTGGAGCATTAAACGGATTTTGGCTAGAAAGAAGATGGACAAGATTTTCAAAAAAAACCCAAGTGATTTGCACACCAAAGTTTCATTAGAAGTCAACAAGACTTTGATTTCCAAGTTACTTGTGAAAATTTTCTCTGATGATTCCTACAAGTCTTTTAATATTTATCCTAAACAAGTGCTGACACATCATTCAAAAGCAGACCCAGGGCTGCAACAAGTTCTGGTAACCCCTCAAGACATTTCTAAAGCCTCACCCAAAAGAGATTCGAAACTTCTGGCATGTCCATATGTCTGAAATCTTCAGTCTGCATCATGCATTTGTCTATTTAGGATAATTAAGGGTACGCCTCCGTGAACATATTACTGCAAGGTAACCGGCATCTGGATTTACTGCAGAACAGATGCTCTACTGTAACTGTCCATGTGTGTCTTTACCTCATGTTAAACACAAGGCAGCTCAGTGCATGGTCATTGAAGAGCATGCAACACATGCTCACCATTCACACTCGATCTTCCAGTTGCCTCACTGTAACTTGCTCAGGTAGCCACACTGTCAGATTTGTTTTACAAGCCCAGCCACTACCACAGACTGCCCAAGAATAAACATAGGCAGAATGTCTTTTGCTAAACCATTTTTTAATCTGTTCACTGCCACTTCCAACCCCCCCTTCAAGGATTTTGTATTTGGTGCTCATCCTCGCTCAGGCTGCACCAGGCTGGGTGCATCATGAAGAAATGGATGCTGGTACTGGTCAGCTAGGAGGATCCATGCCCTGGTATTTTATCAAGATGAACCTCTAGGTTCCTGGAGAGGCTGTATTAAAACACTGTACTGATAAAATGCCTAAACAGAAAAAACCCCAAAGCTCTGATGTTGCAGAGATTGCAAAACTAAACAGCATCCTTGTCAGAAAAGCAGTGTGAGATGTTCAGGAACTGCCACTTAGTTTGCCCCACAAACAAAGGGGTTTTTGCTGGAAGAGTCCCAGATTTCAGGATTCTGGAGTTTGGTCCCAAAGGGTGTGGGAACTAAGAGCGCTGTAAACATGTTAAATATCAACTTATTAATGACCCTGTCATTCAGCTTCTACTTTCAGTTCCGAGATTACAAAGAGAAATGATCTCACCTCACTAGGGCGTAACTACAACATGCTGCTACAGCTCAGGCCTCCCCATTTTTTCCAACTTTCTCTGGTTAGAGGCTCCCATGAGATTACTGTATCTGCGGTCCTAATGGAGCATCCTGGAGATGTCTGTGTTATCAGAAGAGCACAGCCCTCCATCAAGAACTTTTGTCTTCAACCTCTTTGGCCCAGATTCCAGATCAGAAATTCATTCTAATGTCTCAGGAAATTACATCTTCTGATATATTGAAAGGTGTTTCTTCATTGCACATGGATATAGTTCATAGCTATTACATCGACCAGTCCACTCCAGTGAGCACTTCTAAATCCACTGCTATATATCCACCCCGATCATAAGTCAGAAGATAAGGAAATCCATCCATTCCGGATTTTCATCTTGCACGTAATACTGGCTTTAGGTAGAAAGTGAATTTAAAAAAAGAAAAAGCTTTTTTAAAAAAAAAAACAACTTTTTGCTTCTGATTCAAAGTCTCAAGAATTTAACCAGTAAATGACCTGTGATATCTCTGGTAAAAAGCTAGGACTTCTGAATCTAGTACAGAAAAAAAGTGATCCCATAGTTCTATACTTCCCTCCCAGAAAGCAAGGTTTTCTTTCTGTTCTAGCTTCTTACGCAAAAGTGTATGGTTTATACAACCCTGGGATAGGGAATATCCTTATCTATGCAAATTCCACATGGCATTTTGGGAATATCTACCTGCTTTTGGAGTATGCATATTCTGTGTCCCTTCAGGATGCCTAACAGGAGTCATTCTTTTTACCGCCAAGCCAGCTTTCTCTTTGCACCTTCGTGCAATTCTACAAGATTTCCCTTCTGCCCTTGAGCTGAAGACCATGGCTCTGCTTCCAGCATGCACGCAGTACTAAGAGCATGATTCCATGTGATAAATCACACAGCGGTGGAGACAGTGGTGGTCCTCCAATCTTCCCTCCCTCCACTGCCCTGCTGCTGGGCCAACCCTGCTGCACAGTACAATGAGCTTGTGAAATAAGCCCATGAGAAAAGCCAGACCAAAGCTTTAAACCCATTCATTTCCCAGATCTGCTTTAGAGCTCCACCACAGCTAGAGCGGCCCTGGCAGGGAGCAGGAAGGAATGGCCACGGGCAGCAGCAGGAGCCTCTTCAGTCAGCTCCGCAACTGAAGTATTCATAACGCACAGTTGTATCTGGTGTCTCCCCAAATGCTCCCTATGGCCTCCCAAAGAACATTGATGTTTAACTCGATTTAGAAAGGTACTAAAGAATGAAGCCAGCAGCTTTCGAATGGATAGACTGTGCTGCAGATAACAGGCACAGCTAATTCTGGTTTTAAATAACAATAGGGACAGCAGACCCACTGGCAACAGCCAGAGCATTTCTTCAAATTATGCATTCTCTGACTTTTCTTTTTCTACTGGAGGGCGCAACTCTGCAAACTATTTTTAGTAGCCTTACTTTGTCAGTGCCCAGCCATGAATCAGGGTCCCACTGTGCTATTCAAATACTTAACTAAAGGCTGGTTTCTGCTCAAAGACTTTCAAATCCAACTTACAAAAATCCCATAGGTTTAAATGGCAGAAAGAACTACATTAGCAGTACTTTCTTTTATTGTCTTTTATTACTTATTTTACTAAATACTATTTACTTCATTTGTGGCAATCAGAGTAGAATAATGAAAAAAATGTTTCCAAGCAAAGGACTGGAACAACTCTGCAGTACTGCTGGTGAAATAACAAACCATTTCAATGAAAGAAACTATAAGCATTGAACAGCCCAAAATGGCTTCCGCAGAGCCACAGCAGTATTGTATGCAAATATATAATTTAGTTATTTTTATGTAACCTGGCTATTTTGTGATCACAAAAGTAGGGATTAGACAAATGGGGCATATGCCATTTGTAAAGAAACCACATGGGAAAAATATGCACTGCAGTTACAGTCCTGATATTTAAATTTAGATATTCAATAAACACATTGTCAGCTAACAGCAAATTACTCAGTTTCATTAATGATACTGATTTGGAGTTAAAGTAGAAGATACAGAAATGAAAGACTATATATGCATATGATCTTTTAAAACAAATTTTAATGAATGGTGATTATCTTGCTTTTATCAAGTGCTGTTCACCCAAGCATGCTTTACAAATCAACTGCACAATTGCATACTCATTTGCCCATGAGCAAAGGAGTTCACTGTGTCTATCACTAGACAGCCATCATCTCTGGTGTGACAACACGAGGTGTTTGTAAGCATGCACAATACTTTTAAAACACTTTTTGCACAATAAATGCAAAATATAGACAGGATCTGTGTCTAGAATCTAGACAGGATACATGTCTATGAGAACTCTAGCTAAAATGTCATGAGAAACATATATATATATATCACAAAATCTATCATGACTATATATAAAATAATCACAAGTGATTATGACTAAATACCTACATTCTGCACATCCAGCAACTCATCCATACCACCATGCTGAGATATCATTTGCAATGACCTTTAAAGAAAATGACCCCTATTCCCAGAGAGCAGACCGCCTGCAGGACAAGTGTCTAGGATACAAGCTCATGATTGAGCAGCTAGTATCTTTACACAACTCCAGTTCACCTGATCTAACATGAAAAACAGTTCTGAGACCATGTTTTTGCCCTGTGTTTGAGATTCTGCTTCCAAAACCTTTGTAGCAGCCTCTAAGAGGTTTTTGGAAAGCTTGATAACCTTTTCCATTAAAGCCAAGGCTAAGACACAGCCTTCTACACTCCTGACAGCTGCAACTTAATTGGATTTCTCTAAGTGGTCTTTAAAATCTGTGGTAAGGATCTGGATCTGCTCTGAAACCACACTGAGTCTACCAAAGACCAGGACAAAACTACCACTGTAGGTGAGAGCAGCTAATTGTTTAAAATATACATTCCCCATCACACAGCATTAGCTATGTACGTTACATAAAATATTCAACCCAAAGTCTACCTACCACGCTTGTTATTTTTGGGCTGCTGTACCAGCAAAGGTCTTGCAAATGAAAATGTGGCCCAGATTCATCCAACTATTTTTAGACACCTACTGCTGTTACCTATATTATGTCTGCAGACTGTCTACACAGTCAGTGCAGAGACAGTCACCTGCCTCCTGTCCCCAGCCCCAAACCCGATCACCCTTGGGAGATCCTTACTGCTGGATACAGTGTGAACACAGAGAAACTTGGGAGGTACCTGCGGGTAGAGAGGACCTCAACATTTGATTTAGTAATGCAGAAGAGCAAGGTTTTCATTGATAGAATAGTTCCATTGGAAGGGACCTACAATGATCATCTAGTCCAACTGCCTGGCCTGTCCAACTGTTAACCTCAGTTAACAAGTGGGGAGATGAACTGTGAGCTGTGCTGCATCTACAGAGCTAAGGGGGAAAAAAAGCAACAAAACTATTTTAGTTAACCAAGGCTGCACACATGGATCTGAATACACACAGGGAACAGATTTTTTGAGTAAGGCGGTGCCATTTTTACATACTGATGAGTAATAACACACTCTAAAAATGTTTTATAGGATTTGATTGTGAGACACAGAATTAGTTTGGAAACTTTGCCTTTTGAAGACCATGGCAACCACTAGCAAGGTGAAAAACAGTCTCCCTGGGTCATTTCTTTGGAGGTTTCTGATAGTAGCTTGGCTGGTGCTCACTTCTCTGCATGGCAGCAGAATTAGTGACTTTGCTGCGAACAGCCAAGACTCCTTTCTTAATACCAAATTATGACAAATCACTGTTAAAAGTAGTGCTGGCTATAAATTGCATTAAAGTCTTTATTTGAGATTTTAAGGACCAGACAAACAATGTGGAGGACTAGAATGTAAGTTCTTCCCTGTTAACCAGTTTCCCTGTTAATTCCATATAGGTGCCTTAATTCTTGGACTTCTTTCTCTAAATAAAAATCTGTGAAGGTCTGATACCAGCTATCTGCCATTTTTAAATGTCCTTCTGTGACTGCACAGCAAATCACCCCAGTCTATTCTGACTGGCATTAATGGAGCTCTCATCACCCAGAAGCAACATCCATCCTAAATGGATAGTAGCTTCCAATCCTTTTAGTCTTTGGGACTTTATGGTGTTGCCTCCACACCCCATAGCAGTTGTTTAGTGTAAGAAAGGGCCAAAACTTATGCACAGAAATGTGTGTGTGAATTAAATACACTATGAATGAAGAATTAGCAACTTCTTCTCCAGCACCTCGCGGGGACCTAAAAGCATCAGGGGTTAGCCCGTAGCTGGTTTCTAGTGTCATCAGACACCCTTTCCCCATGTTACATTTTTGGAACAGTATGCAAACTTTCAGCCTTTTAATACTGAATGTGAAATCAAATTACATAAATAACTAGTCTCTTGATCCAGTAGAAATATTAAGTTCAATTTCAAGGTAGGCTATTTAGATTGAGGAAGATCCCATTTGCACCTTTAAATGAAAGGCTTGTTTTTGAGGTTTATTCCCCAAAACAAAGGCCTTTTTAATGTTTTAATGTTGAATTGCCCCAATGTGAGTCACTGATGGCCAAGACAAAAGGGCCAGAACCAGGACAAAAATATCTCAGCCTTTCTGAAGATGTCATCTGGACCTATGAACACTGTCACTCATATAGATATCCCCACATCTGCCCTGTGGGGATGAATCAGGAAAACACCCCTATCAACATCTATCTATCTACCTACCTACCTATCTATCTATCTGTCTGCCTCCCTCCCTCTCTGGATACCAGATTTTTGTCTTGTTTCTCTGTGTTGGCACTGATTACTGCATACACCCACATTGTCAGCAGCTCCAAACAAAAATATATTTCACTATTCCAGTTGATCCTTTGTCACAATGTATGCCAGACTTACCCCTAAAAGTCTGCATTTAAGTGTTCCTGTTTCGTCTCTCCTTATTCTGGGAAACATTTATGGGAAAGTTGGTCTTTGATTTCAAGGCAAGACCAAAATGGATGCACAGGGATGATTTATTTAAAAACATACTGACATCTCCATAACTAGTCCATGCAAGCCAAATGCTTTAAAAAAAAAAAACTTCAGTTATTACTAGTGTACCTGAAGCCTGCTGCCAATTTTTGTGAGTTTTCTGCCATGTTTCTTCTCTTTAAATAATCCCATCTCAAAACAAAACAAAAAAACATCAGAGGCACCCACTGAGTGGCAAGGAAAAATGACTTCACTTCTGATTTGCAGAAGTGTTTAACTGTGGCAGCCTCCTTTAGCTTCAGCAGAAAGGAAGTGAAAAAAACCAATCCTGAGTAACTATAAAAGAGAACAAGCATAGATGTATATATATTAAAAAAAAACCAACGACAACGAAGTTCCATCACGTAATTTATAACCTAAACACAAGCAAGCAGACAAATTAAGCAGATGTATGCTCTGTGTATACATTAATGTTGGTACTAGACCTCTAAAAAACAACTTCCCATTATGTACTCCTTAAGCAACTATAAATTTGGTTGGCACCTGCATGCCAATGGAAGGACTGAAACAGCCAGTGATATGAATTGTTGTTAAACTCTATTTAAAACAATTATGCCTTTATGCTAGCTGAAATTCTTTACTGTTCATAATCAGCTTTCAGCTCTAGAATCCAAGTCACCAGGATGCATACATAACTTACATTACACTGTAAGACTGTGGCTATAAAAGAATATTAAGGAGCAACCGTTGCCAAAATAATACTAAATAATTCCTTTCTAGTTAAGATTAAAATTATGGCTAAGAGAGTGGAGGCTTGCTAATTCACTTTAATGATTGGGAGATCCACTGCAAATTACTGAATTTTGCAACTAAGTGAGAAACACATTAAAAAAGCAAGTGTAATTTATCACAAAATGCACTTTGCTCATTTATTTTGACAACTGTTGTTTAAATTATTTATGCCCCTTCATCACGTACTAGTAAATGTACTGTCTGTTTTATAAAAATAGTCATCAGTGAGATTAGAGTAACATAACATCCGCTATTACCCTTTGCTTGGAGGTGAGTAGAAATCAGCATATTGTGCCTTGCCAATGCAAAACAGGGTTTCAGCAAGGGCTGTGTTGGTGGTTCTTGGGTTTTGGTTTGTTTTTTTTTTTTTTTTAAACAATGCTGAACTTACAGCAGCTCCCAACCATTTCAAACATCTGTATTGAAACTTGACTGTAAGGACCCAAGTGTTACCTTGAAAGTGTCTATTAAGGCCTTAAAAATGTGGGTACTAGTATTCTGTCCTGGAAATCTCCATCAGTGCCCATGAACAAGGTTCTGAACCTGAACCTGAAGTCAGTAGAAGCTTTGCTTGAACAGGCTGACAAATGTTATTGAGCATCCATTGCTTTGAATTGATTAATCTTTTTTAAAGGAAGAGAAATTTTGCCTTCTTTCTGTTCCTATTTCAAGTCTATCTGGAGGAACAAAGGAGAAAGCCACACCTTCCTCTCCTGAGCTGTGGTTTGACTTTACAAACTTGGATCGCAGGCACAAAATTCAGGTGAATAAGTGCAAATGAGGAAGAAGAAAAGTTAAAACAGATTTGGCTCTACTCACTCCTGGAATCAAGTTATGTCAAGACTATGAAACACTCAGGGTGTTGGCTGGAGTTGCATCACAGTCAACCTACGCCGATGAACACCATGTACTCAGGAAACAAGGCAGTTGGGCATCCCATGAGGATTAGCGCAGCAGGCTTGCCAGTGCATGTGTTTCCATCCGCTCTACCAAGAACATTGCAACTCTGAAGAAGGAAAAAAATCCCCAAAACCCAGCTCCCCACCTCCCCAGTAAGAGATTAGCTCTTGTGAAACATGCTGGACTGACAGGCTGAATTAGGGATGCAATGGATTTTGGCATTGGTAGCTAAACATTACAGGAGATCTTTGGAACAGAGCTGGAGGACTTCTTGAGACCTCTTTCCTCCATTACATACAGAAATTGGATCAACCGAAGTCTGACCTTACAACTGCATTCACCCCGCCTAATTTATACTTTAATTAATGATGATTATTAATTACCCTTAATTACTTTAGATCCCTAAATTAATGATGGTGCTTCTCAATTAGAAGTGCAGTTATCCTTGGTATTCAGTGCCTCAGCAGATGCTACGAATCCAGGCCCTACAGTACTACCCCCCCCACTTAAACACTCATGACCTTTCCGTGCACAGCTAAAAATATGGCCTTGAAAATGCTTATTGTGAAATCAAAGATTTTCTTCTGAACCTAATAATTATCAGGTGAGCTTTAAAACATGTTTGGGGCTTTAAAACGCCTCCCAGCCCACGGGTGTGTGGCTCTGCCTTAGTGGCCACAGGGGGAAAGAGCTGACCTTTCTGCAGGACAGAGGGAAATTTCGGGCTTCAGGAAAGCAACAAGGTTTATACTTAATTCACAGGGTGTTTTTTTAAAAGCAGAGTCATTAAACTGTAATTTAGGGGAAGAGGGGGAGAGGAAAAGTGGGAAAAGAGATTCACTGATAATCTCGCCCATCATGTGCATTAGCTTCCTGTATGCTGACTCACCTTTAGCTGTTTAAACGTGTTTCCTTCGACTTTTTTCTTGTTGGGTTGGGTTTTTTTTAATGGCGTAAACTTTTCTCTACCTAATATGGTGAGATGCAGGCAAAGACACTCAGGTCTTCATCCTGCTCATTTTTTCCTTCCATTTCCTTCTGCCTCCCTAGTCTATGGAAACTTAACCAGAGTTTCCTCTCGGATGCAGCCTTGTCTGAAGGGCACCCGCAGGCATACAAAGCAAGTCTGTACCATGCCCTGTGTTACAGCTTGTCCAGCATGATCTTTTTGTCTGGAAAGACACTTTCAGATAAACAGGTTTCCAAGCAGGAGAGTTAAATTTAACGGCACAGTGTCGCCACAGCTGGAAGATGGCTGTGGGAAAGCCCATAGTACAAACAAGTCGGATTTCCATGTCATAGAATCATAGAATCATTAAGGTTGGAAAAGATCTCTAAGATCATCTAGTCCAACCATCAACCCACCACCACCATGCCTACTAAACCATGTCCTGGAGTGCCACATCTACATGTTTTTTGAACACCTCCAGGGATGGTGGCTCCACCACCTCCCTGGGCAGCCGGTTCCAATGCCTCACCACTCCTTTAGTAAAGAAATTTTTCCTAATATCCAATCTAAACCTCCCCTAGCGCAACTTGAGACCATTTCCTCTTGTCCTATCACTAGTTACTTGGGTGAAGAGACCAACACCCTCCTCACTACACCCTCCTTTCAGGAAGTTGTAGAGAGCAATAAGGTCTCCCCTCTGCCTCCTCTTCTCCACACTAAACAACCCCAGTTCCCTCAGCTGCTCCTCATAAGGCTTGTTTTCTAGGCCCTTCACCAACTTCGTTGCTCTTCTCTGGACATGCTCCAGCACCTCAATGTCCTTCTTGTAGTGAAGGGCCCAAAACTGCACACAGTAGTCGAGGTGCGGCCTCACCAGAGCTGAATACAGGGGCACGGTCACTTCCCCACTCCTGCTGGCTACACAAGGAAGGATGCTGTTGGCCTTCTTGGCCACCTGGGCACACTGCTGGCTCATGTTCAGCCGGTCGTCAACCAGCACCCCCAGGTCCTTTTCCACCAGGCAGCTTTCCAACCACTCTTCCCCATGCCTGTAGTGTTGCATGGGGTTGTTCTGACCCAAGTGCAAGACCTGGCACTTGGCCTTGTTGAACCTCATACAATTGGCCTTGGACCATCGATCCAGCCTGTCCAGATCCCTCTGCAGAGCCTTCCTGCCCTCAAGCAGATCGACACTCCCGCCCAGCTTGGTGTCATCTGCAAACTTACTTGAGGGCACACTTGAGAGCTGAGTCAACCAAGAGCAGCCTCATGAATGTGCTGCTTAGATGTGACTCACACTTCTGCGCTATTTGCAGCAAAAAAGCCAACAGCTAATCCTTCCCCTGTGTCTTCCTCCACTCTCTTCAGATACACAAATGAATGTAACTCAGTGACTACTTTTTAGATAACTTACAGCTCTTTTGGACAGGGTGAGACAGCTGTGGGTATCTTGGAGCTGTCTGCTTCCCCAGATAGGACTCCTCCTGTAGGAGCCAGGAGGACCTGCACAGAGACCGAGTCTTCTCAAAATAGGGCTGAAGGCAGGGCTGTTACTAGTGGGAGCATTTGGACCACACTATCAGATTAGCCTTGGGCCATGGACTGATGTTTCCCTCCAGATTTAGCTGGAAACTCCAAAACATGAGCAGTTTTTCAGCCTGCGTCAGTTTGTAGCCCTCAAGAACATCCATCTTCTGGAGGTTTGGGTTCTGTATGATGCCTGGAAGTCTGCTGACCACAGTTGATCTTATCTTAGTTACCTCTCACCAGCCCCTCACAACAACCCCCAGCTCCCAGGAGGTGCAGCTACTTTCCAAATCCCCGCTTTGAACAATAAAATGACCACATCGACATTTCTGAATCACATGTGTGTGTATGGAGGGGGTATTGCTCTTTTAACTCCTGGCTGGATCTCATTAAGATCAGGATAAGATCACAGTACAGCATCTCTAAAACACCCCAGGAGAAAAAAACAAAAATGCCATTAGCTAAGCCGGGATTGTAGTGGTAGTTTTGTGCACATTACACAGCAAATCATAACACACTTCAACTATACATAATAATAAACTCAAAGCAGCAAATCTTCTTAAGGTCTGCAAAACCCAATCTTAAAATTTTAGGTGCAGTTCTCTAGTTAAATTACAAAGCACTAAACCTAAAATTAACTTGCTCTGGGCAATCTTAAAATAGTAGATTGCTGGATCTAAGCTTATGGGTATTCTCAGTTAACTGCTTCTGAAGAAATATAAAAGTGGTTTATTACATCTGTAATTACAGCAAAACTTTGTCATGTACTTTTCTCTCCTAGCTGGAAGAGATGAGTTTGGATGTATCATGTGAGGCCGAGCACTGAGTATCAAAAGGACAGGAATCCTAACCCTGACTGAGCTATCAAAGCTCTTGAGATAAACCTGATGCAGCCTTATGCAGGATTGTGCAGATTTGTCTCTTCTTCTGCAAGACCACTTATAAGTATATGTACAAACACACACACATATGCATATATATGTGCACTTATATGTAGACACACAATTACCTATATATAGATAAATAATCCTGCAGAAAAGAAACTTTCAGGGCACATTTAAAAATAGATGCTCTTGCATACACACACAATTACTTTTCAAAGTATTCTCCTCTTCCCATAGTTCTACCCTCATTTCGTCTACCAGTAGTTTTATTTTTGTATAGAATTTCAGACCCTGATCTTGATGATAAAATATACTGCCAGAGATCACAGAATATTGACAATATTGTCAGTCTCGGCAGAAGGCGAGAGTCAGACTCCCCTCCACAAAACCATAAGGTTGGGTGAAAAATCAATAGGAGAGATTGATCTGCTTTCTGATTTTTCAGTTGTTAAGAGTCACATTTCCAAGCTGTTCTCTCCAGACCATGAAGGGCCAGAAACTTCTTTTTCATTGCCTAATGAAAGCTGAAAACTCATAATTTTACATGACTTCAGAAGCAGTAACTGGTAAAGAAATACCAGATATTGTCACAGTCATGATAAACCATATGATTGGCCACAGTTTTAACATTTTGAGGGTTGAAATGCTACCTTTGCCAGCAAGTCATGCAGACAGACTTTTAAGCAAGGTACGAATTGTAGTAAAACCTGGAGAATAATTTTTTATGAGAGAAAAGACAGAATATTCTACAAAGAACTCTAATACAGTGTGGATATTTTGTAAACTTTTCTGCAGGGATTGCAGCAATCACAATTTATTTTTAAATTCACCTGCCTTAATCCTGTACATGTAGAAATATTTTCAGGTGAAGATTTCTTTTGGAGGAAGTAATGCATCTGATATGCCGTGCTTTTCCGTAGAACCATATGTAGTTCCTGGTTCTTGATTGCATTTGCTACTGTATTGCAACATTTTATGATTAAGTCAGTAAACTTAACAATATTTAAACTGCTGTTCTGATTAGAGAGCTTAAATATGTGGAGAGTAGTAGGGTTACGTTCAAAAGCTCTTAGCTTAATTTTTCTTCCACTGTATTAAATGAAAATGACTGATTCAGAGAAGTATCACAACAATGCTGGGTATTAAGATCTAAAAAAATCCAAACCCTCCTATAATTCTATTTGCCCTCTACAGCTTTTTCTACTGTTTTCCAGCCTACTGCTTTTCTTGAACTTTTTCAATTTCCTCTCATAAATTGACAATTTGTACAAAAGATTGGCAATATGAGAATAGAAAAAGTCATTCCCACAATTATGCAACCCAAAATTTACTAAAAATGTCAATACTTTTCAAAGATCAGCAGACACTTCTCTTAACAGAAGTGGCTTTTATAGTCAATACTGATGACTGGCCAGTTCTGGAAAAGTACTATGTTTCTCTTACAGACTATTTTAATATAGAAGGTAAATTTGAAATATTAAAAAGGAAGTAAAACAATAACAAGCGAGACATGTAAAGAGTCCCCTTTCAAACTCCCATCTAGAGAATGAGTCATATGTTCATTTACAGCTAAGCCTGGATTAAATTGCTAGCAGTAAGTCTGCAAGTAGAAAAATAAAACCAGAACTACTGTCCAAAGATGAACTACACATGTCGGAGAAAAACCAAAAGGATTTCAACATGTATTTCCTACTGTTTGTTCTGGTAAGCAAGCTGAATTAAGAAAAGAAAATGATGAAATTTTAGAAAATGTGAAAAATCTGATTATTAAAAATTCTCTGCTAAAACCTATTTTATGATGACACAAAGGCCCTCTATTCCCTGCAGTGCACCACCTGCTTTTCATTATTTTACGCACAAAAAATTGCATTCAATCACCTGTTCTACAAACTGCAATTTCAGGGTAAGTAAAAGACCGAAAAGCATTCAATACAGACATTCAGACCCATTCAGTACTCTGCAGCCTGTGCTAGGTCTGGCCAAAAAGGTCCAGCGACGTCTGAATCATATTGATCTCAAGCTAAGATAAATCTAAATTACCCCCTGCTTTTCAGCGAACAGAAATGAAGTTAAACAAAAGGTATGCTAAAAACCATACTACTTCAAAACTTAAAGAAAATGCACCGTTTCTTTCACCTAGGAATTGTATAACTCATTTAAACAAAAAACTCGCAGGATAAGAAGAGCTTGATCTAAATATGAGGTTGCTCATTTGCACAACAATATACTTTTTAGAGTGTCAAGGTATTTTCCCTTTCCTCATTATCCTTTGACAAAATGACACCAGGCAGCATTTTACAGGCACTGCAGGTGAGATTATAACCCGTTTGCCGAACCCACTTGCACAAACTGCTCCCAGGGTTTCTTGTTTTCACCAGATGGTGTTAGGGTGGGATCGCTGGTGAGCATCAACCCTGCCTATTTCTGTGCTGATTCTTTCTGAAAGATTTGCTGACAGCAACATGTGAAAAGCAGAGCTGTGAAGTCGTGCCTCCTGTGCGTGAACTTCGTTTTTCACAGCGTCAGTCAACGATCTGGGAAAGATAGCCATCCCCCGTATGCTCCCTGTCTCCTTCTCCGAACCCCTTCCAAACAGTTAAAAACAAGTTCTGACTCCAGCCAACATTTTTTTTTTTTTTTAAATATACATTATCACGCCAAGAAATCTTGATTCTTTGGGCTTTGTGTTACACTTCAAAACAATATACAGAAACAGCGGTCCTAGGACAGTCAACAGCGCATATATTTTTTCATTTACAGTAGTCTTGTTACAGAGAGATTTATCATGGATTTTGTTTAAAGGAGACCTAACAGAAAACACAACCAGCTTGTCAACACTGCAATGGACTTGGTGTGTAATTTGGGGGGGGTTTGTAAACAGAAGGTGACCTAAGAAAGAAATCTGATTTTAAGTGAAATTACTTGGGACAGGCAAAACTAAACGCTTTGATGCATCATGTTCCTCCCTCATCCTAGGCTAACTTTGAACTAAGATGAAGGCATACTCGGACTGTGGGTGGTTTTGAGCCATTTTCTTATGAGAGCTTCCTTAAGTAACAGCCATTCCTTCATTAGACTTTCAGATGACAAACTACTGAGTGCATTTGGACGGTCTGCAAAAGGGACCTCTTTTAGCCCTACTGAATAGTTTTCTTGGAGAGCAGATATTCTCAGAAAAATGTACTATCATCTAACATCAATATTACATTCTTTAATAGCATACCATTTCTAAGTATCTTAATATCGTTAACAGTAATGATCTTAAATCTTGAGCAGATGCTTATTCATGAACCTTTTGACTCCTTTTCTCTTTTTTTTTTTTTCAGTCTTCTCCTCTACATTGCAATTTGGTTCATCCATTTTCAAACTTCAGGTAAGCTGAAAACACATAAAGGAAAACTTGCCCATGCTTGCTCAGTACTATTTTGAAGCTAAGGTTAAGAACAATGAGAGGTCTTTCGCTGTATGCACAACACCTTCGCTTGGACTGAACATGTCAGACTGCCTTCGAGCACTGGCTGTGAATGCCAGGAAAGCTGGATCATTCAGACTGCAGTTTTTGGAAAAGCTGCACTACATTTGGGCCTATCCGGGTATGAACGTGTATCAGCCAGAAAATGCTCTTTAAGCTTTTTGAAATAAAAAAGCTTGCAGAAAAAGGAGGCTAAAATTAGGACCCCGACCACATTATTTTTGCACCTAGAAATGACGCAACAAGTATGGGTGACCCCCAAATTCCACCTCATGGAATGGGACCCACAGACTTCAGTACTTCCAGACTTCAGCTTGTTAATCAGAAAATCTCATCTGATGTTGGAAGCCTAACATTAGCAGTTCAGCAAACTAGTTCCTGGTCTGGCAGTCTATAGAATGACAAAGTTTAACCGTACCACAGGAAACAAGCGGATCCTTTCTTTTTACTTAACATTCGACATACTCTGTCCACTTCTCCTTAGGAAACAAGCTTGAGTCCAGAGAGTCTCACAACCTGTTGTTTCAACATTTTTGTTCTCGTGAACTTCAGCAAAGGAAAGCACGAAGTCCTACCCCGGGGGAGGAATAACCCCAGGCACCAGTATACACCTTGGCCAAACATCTGGAAAGCAGCTTTGCAAAAAAGGCCCTGGGGGTCCTGGCGGACACCAAGCTGACCATGAGCTAGCCATGAGCCCTTGCAGCAAAGGCGGCCAATAGCCTCTTGGGCTGCATTAGGCAGAGTGTTGCCTGCAGGTCGAGGGAGGTGATCCATCCCTTCTGCTCAGCACTGGTGAGACACATCAAGGGTGCTGCATCCAGTGCTGGGCTCCCCAGTACATGAGAGACATGGACTTACTGGAGCAAGTCCAGCATAGGGACATGATGATGATGACTAGAGCTTCTGTCATACGAGGAGAAGATGAGAGCTGGGGCTGTTCAGGTCTGGAGAAAAGAAGGCTCACAGGGATCTCATGCATGTGTGTAAATACCTGATAGAGGAAAGTAGAGAAGATGGAACCAGGCTCTTTTAAGCAGTACCCAGTGACAGGTCAAGAGGCAACAGGCATGAATTCGACATACAGGAAATTCCATTTAAACATAAGAAGGGAGTTTTCTACTGTGATGGTGGTCAAACATTGGAACAGTTGGCCCGAAGTTGTTATTGAGTCTGTATGCTTGCAAATATTCAAAACCTGACTGGGTACAGCCCTGAGCATGGCCCTGAGCACGGTGCTTTAGAGGACCCTGCTTCAAGCAGAGGGCTTGGACTTCAGCTATTCTCTTCTGTGATTGCTTCTTCCAGCAATGGCAAAATTAATTTAAGATTTGTAGCTGTACTTTACTCAAAACCCTCTAAGTTTCTAAGTAAAACAGTGTAAGACTTTAGGAATAAAGCAGAAATGCATTTAATACTAACTCAACTCAGTGTACCCTATTGCATGCTTATGATTGGAGAGTTTCCTCGTGTCCTTACTTTTTACATATCATGCTTCAATGTCATCGTCTAGGGTGTGTAGGCATCCAATTCAGCATATTGTCCTCAATCTACAGATTTGAAACTGTTCAGCAGTGTAATCAGAAACAGAATTTACAGGCCCTGTGAGACCCATAGAAGTCTTAGGATGAGATCTGATGGTCTGAGAGAAAAGGTGGCCAAGGGTCAGCATGCAAATATGATCTACAGTGACCAGAACTACAGCCTAGCCCCAGCCCCTACAAAAGCTCTGTTTACAAATTTGTCTTGGCCATTATCACACAGAGATACTGGCAAATATTACAGTTAAATGCTTTTTGTGTGTGGGGGGGGGAATGTGGCTCCTCAAGCTTCTGCAGCATTATTCCTTTGTGCTCCAGGACCACCATGTTTTGAAACAGTCTGCAGCTGCAAAAATCAATTAAATCCCACCTTGACCAGTGCATTTAAACATCTTTTCATCTACAGCAGAACTGCACTTTGGCTTAAATTCTGAGTGAATGTTCAACAAATGAACTAATTTTTTGAGCCCTGTCATATTAATATTCAGGAAAAAGCATTTTTCATTTACAAATGCTTTTTTTCTAATTCATTTGCTTTAATCAGCGAGTAAGCCATTTTGTGTTTTTAATGTAAACTCTGAAAAAAGCAGATCTTTGCCACAGCACTGAAAGCAACTTTATAATTAAGTCCATCCCAAACAACTCATATTTAGAAATTCGTCTTTATAAGAAATTGGATTTAAACAGCAAATGGATTAAATTCCTACTGATTCCAGTATTCAAATATCAGCTGAAAAACTAACATTAAAAAAAAAGTAACCTTAGTCCTAGTATTTGTGGTTAAAATAAAATCTTCTACTCTACAAGTTAATGAACGTGGCTGAACAGCTGCTACAGCCACTGCTGGAGGAAAAGCAGCAATTTAATAAAGAGTAAAGTGATAATTATCCAGCATCCTGATTCATTTGAAGATATGGCATCTTCAAGCACCAGAACACACGTACTCCCTTGAATTGATAACTGAAAACATTTCCTTAGGCTAACTAAATATCTAGTTGACTGAATTTTCATTAAAAAAATAGTGATATGATCCCCTAGGGAGAATGTTCTTCAATTATAAACACCCATGTTTCATTTTATATTCTCTTCTCATATCTTCTTGAGAAGCCCACATTAAGCTTGTGCCATAAATCTCTTTGGAAGCAGACAATATTTACTATCATTCATACTTTTTCCAGATCAAGAATAAATAAAAAGGCATTCACCACATCTGGACAGCATCCCATGCTACGTATTTTCAGCACTACTAAAGCACAACTCTTCCCTCAACTATCTTCCTCCACAAATGGTATCAGCCACATTTCATACTCCTCCACAGTGAACATAGTTGTTCTTCACCTTCTGAAAAGCTGGTAGAGGGAGTGCTCTTAGGAGATGACCTCCCATTATGCCACTGGCATGGGGAAGAGAACGTTGGGCCAGGAGGAGAGGATTTATGGAAAATCAGGGTCATTGTTCTTGTTCTGGCCTCATCCCTCAGGATTTCTTTCTGGGTGGAGAGGGAATGTAGCAAAGGCAGAGGAGCTAAGCTGAATGATCTCTCCTAGCCTCATTTTACCTGTGTGTGGTGCTCTGTCAGTCCTTTCCACTGCTGCATCACTTCTTAAATTTCTGTTCAGCTGTGCAGCTCTCTTAATGATGGTATTTGGTCTCAGTTCTATCAATGCAGATCTATAGATCTGCATCTAGATTACTAGATCATGCTGATCTATTAATCCATATGCTACCAACACTTTGAAATGTATCCTGCAATCTCTGACCACATCACACATTTTCCATCTGCCACCTTCTCCTCCTCCACTCTTGCTGCCCAGCGATTCCCTACTGCACTCAAGATGTTGCTGTGGGAGCCATCATCTTCCTATGCCTCTGACAGCTCTGCCCTTGTACCGTGGGCATCTCATCCCATCTCTGACTTTCTCCGGTGGAGATGCCCTTCTGACCTGTGAAATTTGACTGGAAGAGATCTTTCATCTTAGACATACTCCCTTTATCCTGGCTTCCTTGTTCTCCATCAAGAGTCTCATGGTTTGAATGGAGAGAGCACCTACAATTACTCAACTTAAGGGTGGGGTTTTTTTTTAGCATTAGCCATAACACCTATTGATCATTACAATTTGGTAACGGCTAGGCAGACAGTAACTGTGGTTTCTCTGGCTGCTGCTTCTGAGTAGGTTCCTCCATGTAGCAACTCCACACCCAGGGCACTACTCTCCTTTGCCCAGCTCTCATTCACCTGATTCCGTTCAGGCCACAGACTCTTTTCAACTTCCATTTAGTACTGATTTGTCAGTTGTTGCAGCTGGGAGCCCCTGGTCTGGTGCTGTAAACACCTGTGTGGCAGCTAAGCCTACTGAAGAAGGGAAAGGACAGGTGACAGATATGTGACACTTGTGCACTGTGGGGACAAATGTAGGTAAAGGAGGAAGATGCAATATGGACCAGTTCAGAAGATGGACAAGAAATGGGAAGGTGAAGAAAGTAAAGCAGGAAAAAAAAAATCTATCATTGTCCTAGATGATAACAAATTTTTTTGCTGATTTGTTCTATAAACCTTTGAACAATGGACTTTGGGAGCAAAGCCAAGCATTAAACTCTTAATACCCTCTGTGTTGATCTATGCCTGAGGTGAAGTATATCACCATGGCTCAGTTTATAATGTAGGGCATGAACATGCTATAAAATGCACGTGACCCACAATTATCCTGTGTTCAGTTTTGGGTCCCTCACTACAAGAAAGGCATTGATGTGCTGGAGCGTGTCCAAAGAAGAGCAACAAAGCTGGGGAAGTGTCTAGAGAAGGAGTCCTGTGAGAAGTGGCTGAGGGGACTGGGGTTGTTTAGCCTGGAGAAAAGGAGGCTCAGGGGAAACCTTACCACTTTCTACAACTACCTGAAAGGAGGTTGTAGCAAGGTGGGTGTCAGTCTCTTCTCCCAAGCAACATGAGATAGGACGAGAGGAAATGGCCTCAAGTTGTGCCAGGGGAGGTTTAGATTGGATATTAGGAAA
Organism: Scopus umbretta; assembly: GCA_013400535.1. NCBI lineage: Eukaryota > Metazoa > Chordata > Aves > Pelecaniformes > Scopidae > Scopus > Scopus umbretta. Next base: position 32,907 of record VZTL01043764.1, on the reverse strand, counting down.
AATTTCTGCACCAAAAGGGTTGTCAAGCATTGGAACAGGCTGCCCAGGGAAGTCGTTGAGTTACCATCCCTGGAGGTATTTAAAAGATGTGTAGATGTGGTGCTTAGTGCCATGGTTTAGTGGTGGAGCTGGCAGTGTTAGGTTAACAGTTGGACTTAATGATCTTAAGGGTCTTTTCCAACCTAAGTGATGCTGTGATTCTACAATTATTCTCCTCTGATGGCCCATGTGAGGGGCCCACTGGAGCATCCTATGATGCTCTGCTACTTGAGCTTTCTCTGTATGTACATGGAGGTGTGAGGGTCTACTGAGAGGAGGGAACATGTGGGTCTTGCACCACTGTGGAGCTGAGAAGTGCCAGACCCAGGTGCTGGGAAGCAGTACTGGATCCCATGGTATGGATGCAGTATGGATACAACCAACATTATTAGTGGGCAGAGAGGTTCATATCAATGGACCACATAGCAGTAAAGTAAGCAAAACAGTAATTAACAGACAACCCCTGTCTATTCCAAGCTGCTTGTGGAGTTCTTAGATGTGTTTTTTGGGATGGACTTAATAAAAAAATCAGCCAAAATAAACCATCTAACATTTGCAAATCATATATTCAAACCATAAAACCATTTAAAATCTAACAGAAGTCTTTGTTCTTCCCATACACTTTGATATTCAGATGCTTTAATCTCTGTTATAAAGCCTCCTAGGACATCCCCTTACAGATTTAATTTCAATACCATAAGCATAGTTATTGACTAAATGTTTTCAGGCCATCATTCAATTCCCTTAGGACAGGCTTCATCTCGCCAACAGCAGGTATCTACAGAGCAGAACAGCCAAGAGGTCGATGCCTACCCTCCTTTCTTCCACAATGGAGAGCAATAGACATTTCTGGTGTGCAGCTCAGCTCACCTTATCTGGTGGTAGACATTGAAATTAGGCAAGATGTAGGTCACATCATTAGGTCTACAGTTAGGAGAGAAGAGTCCAAACTTACTCTTCATCAGATCCAAGCTCAAAGATCCTCCCTCTCTCTGGGCCATATATGCCCTATTAGGTAGGAGCTTCAAACCATCTGCTAGGAAATACAGTGCATGCAGGAAGAATTTAGGGTATCTCAGTCTGGGCTTTTGAAATGTACCACATCACTAACCATGTAACACAAAAATGATAATAAAACACAATCTCCTCAGCAAGTTTTTGTCAGAAATGTAGTGGCATTGTTGCAAACATTACAGTCACTGATGCTTGTAATAGAAAAAAAAAAGGTTATTTTTAACAAGATCCTGGAACTACCAAATACCCTCCTGACATCCATTTTGCGTCAACCAATTGCGGAGACGTGACTGAGAAAAAAACCGACAAACTTACGTCTCTGGAACACAAGAGCAGGTCCTTTAAGAGATTTAAAATGTCCTTCATCCAAAAAAAGGTGCTGCTGCCACTCAGACTTGCTTGTTCAGCCACCCTGCCCCACAGCAGCTCGCACTTGGAGCCCCATGGAGTGTTGCAGCAAGTCTGCTGTTGGCACAGGGGAGCACGGGGCTGCCTGTCCCAACCCTCCCTGCTCCAACAGAATTGATCATGGTCAGGTCATGTTGCGTGTATCCCTTCTCCAAAGTTTTTCTGAGTGTGGGGAAGGAAGCTCCTGGGTCTGGACATTGCCATTAATTTATATGCTGTAGGTGACTATTTTTATTATTAATCTTCCGCACCTATGCCCAGCGTGTTGGATGGGTGAATTTTAAATAAATTAAATTTTGCATACTCACTCCCTTTGTGATTTTATTATGCAAATAATGCTCATCTTTTCACCTCTGAAACCATCCACATACCACAATTTCAAAGTCAGACTAATTTATAAAAATGCTGAGAAAGGCAGATCTTTTTTAAGGACTCAATACAATGAGAACTGATTTCTGTTCCTTTGTAATCTGCAGGGTAAATAGGAGAGCCCATTGTTTTTGCATGTTTTTTCTTTTTCAGAGAGTAGAAGTTTAATTGTAATTTTTATCTATGGTTATATTCTGTTGTCTCCAGATTTCTGCAGGTCATCTTAAATCCTGCCTGTTCGACTGTTCAACAATTTTCTGTGACACACACTGCAAGTCTGAAAGCAAAAACCACAATCATTTCTTGAGGTGGTGGGGGATGGATGAATTCCCAAGGTAAGGCGGGACAGGCAGAGGAGCAGGAGAGGCAGGACAACGCAGAGGACAACAAGAGGGAGAGCTGGCAGCTTTTGGAGCATTCAGATTGCTCTCTGGAGCAATCTCTGGAAATTGACGGAGTTCACGGCAGGATGTATTGAAAAGATACTAAGCAGCTCCTTCATAAATGTTGATCCACAGCTGGGTCACGTCAGCTGCTGCAGAGCAGGAGCAGTAGTAACAGATGCTACTGATACAGAAATATGTTGGCTTTGTTAAGCCTCAGGTTTTGCAGAAGCAGACACAGGCTGGTCCCACAGATCACACTCATTTTTGACTCTCTGTGAGTCTTTGGTGGAGAGGGACTCCCCTGAGCACCCATTTATCCACCAGTTCAAACAGCAGAACCAGTTTCATCAGCATTTGGGGCCATATTGCCTAACTGCAGGCATTTATTAAAAGCTCTCTATGTATGCATACTGATTATTTATCACTCAGAGCAAGGGTCAGTCGTTCTTGGCTAGAAAATTATGAACATTGCTCAGTGCTTTCTTGACTTTAGTCTCAAAGATTAAGTCAGTCAGCTGCCTTGGTGGACTGAATACAGTCCTGCTCTACTGGAGTTGGTCCAGTTCCAATTCTAGAAACTCTTGGAGGACATTTTTCTATTTTATTGGTTCCATGTACTTTTCCATTTGAGCCTCTCTTTTCAGCCTAACTAGGAAAGCCAATAGTCAACGTTTCTGGTTAGGAGTCCTGTCTTCTTTATTGTCTTCAGTTAATACTTTATCTTATTTTCTTTAATGAGTGCCCTGTCACATCTGTATTATCCAAGACTTCTTTGGCGCATCCAAACCAACCAGTAACTACCAACCCCAAAGACACCCGCTCTAATGATGAATCCAACAGATCAGACAGAGAAATAATTCAAAGGAATCATTAGTAATTTTAGCTTGCACAAGAAAAAAAAAGAAACACAATAAAAAGTGTACTTATTTGATCTGTTCACATTTAGCATCAATTATAGAGATAGTGTGAAGTAGAAAGATCTCAAATTTTAATTACCTTGAAATTTGCATCATGGTTTACTAAATGCCTTTTTGTTTAAGTCTATTTAATACAGTATTTAATTAAACCTCATTCTAGGTCAAAATAATTTAATTAAAAAAAATTATTGCCTGTAGGTCCTACATAAACAGCGATGAGCACACCTTGTGCTTGGAGATTGTATGATCACCAACAAAGTTGCTTCCTTGCTCAGAACAAGCAGATTACTTAAAAACCTCTATTGCTGGAAATGGGGAAACAGGGAAATGCTTTGCAATTGGTAAATCCCAACACAAAATACAGTCATCCCATAGGAAAGTACTCCTGTACGAGGGGCTGTTGTGGTGTAAGTTGGATCCTGCACAGCAAGCCCAGCAGTCATCCTTCTCTGAGTGCGAACAGAAGGAGTGAGGGGATACAGTATTTTAAGTTACACTCCAAAGGATTTTGCTACAAAATACTGAAAAAATCCCGAACGCACACATTCCTCTTCTGCCAGAATGCACCTAACACAAAACCAGCAGCTTTAGGATATCTTTAGGTACTCGTACCTGGCCCAAAGCATGTCAAATCTGATGCACAACAATCCAGTCATCAGTTAAAACATGACAGTACAAATAGTGCTCTGCCAAGGACCTGGGCAATCTTGCGCAGATTAAAAACATATTTAAGTCTTGGCAGTATTTCCCTCTTACCTTTATAAGACTTTTAATTTCCAAATGAAAGTTTGTCCAAGCTCGTGACTATCTTGAGAGCCAGGGTCCATCAGCTGTGGGCTGTAACACTTCACAGGCTCTCCTGGCCCAGCCTCCCCTCCATTCAAAATGCTGCCACAAAGACTATTTTCTGTTTCCTCGCTTTGATGATAATGGATTCATATTTGCAACAGCAGACTCAGAAATGCCTGAAGACTTTCAAGGTCCCTCTGAGCAGAGCCTATCTTTACCCATCATTTCTTATTTGTTACTGAGCTATTGATCCTAACTCTGCCAGGGACACCAGCCTCTGCTACCCAGTCAAAAAAATCTCCAAAGACAATTAGATTTTCTCCCAAGAGGCTCCCACTTCTGGGCAGAGTTTGTTCAAAACACCTGTGAGGCCACACCTTACTATCTTCTTGAAAAATGCTAGAAGAAATTTAGAAAGATTTTCCTTTACCAGGATGTCAACAAAAATGTGACAGATTTGTTGGGATTGTGGCTTATTTTAGGAGACCTACCATCTTATTTTTCTCCCATATTTATTTGTTGCCGTTATCTGCTGCTTTTGGACATATTTAGCATGCAATCTTTTGCAGTCTTTGCAGTTCATATCCATAAAGCACCGAGTGTAGCGAGGTGTTGGCCCACAAGGAGGGCTTCTGAAGTATTGTCATACAAATAAGCACAAAGAAGCAACAACAGCATGTAGAAAGGATTCATTTTACCCTCTGCTTTTCACCAGTAACAAAAAAAGGACTCTAATATCCAGACATAAAATAACGAGTGCATATTGCCAACAGACTACACATACCAGTTAATGTGCAAGGAAGAGATTTCACAGGATGCCTCGTGATTACCTTCACAGGGAATCAATCTGCAAATCTCCAGATTAGTTTTGCTCTTCGTGATGACACTGTAAATGAGGGTCCAGGCAGAAGCACATTTAGGTACCTTCACATCTGACTTGCCTCGTTCTCTGCTCCTTCACCGCTGTTCCCTGTACTGGGGGAGGGCATGCAGGTCTCCCAAAAGGCCACTCAGCTCCACATCTGGATTCATGCTCTTTAGCAGCATATACCAAAGATATTTTCACAAAGTACCATGCACTAGCACACAAACAGTCTCTCTTCTCTGTTTATCCAATTCTAAAACTACTTAAAATGCTTTAAAGAAGGGAAAATAAGCACTTGATAAGCCAGAATAGGAAGTTTTGAAGAAGCATGATTGCTGCTTGATTTTCAGAGGTGTGAAGCCCCTGGAAGCTCTATGCTGGCCCTGGTTCTCACAAAATAAACCTTTAAGTATTTCAGACAGATCATGTGACACCTGTGGGTACCTTGTAAAAACCAGGCTATCCCAGCGAACACGTGTACAAAAGCAGTCACTGTTTTTTGTAGGCTATGCGACCACGTGCAGCCGCTTATTTAAGGCATGCTTTGAACTCTGAATGAGATGCACTGATAGAAAATGTTGCAAATTATGTAAATATCACACACGAGGAAGCACCCTCAAACAGTGATCTTGTTTGTGTTCTCTCTAAATTTCCATCAGCGTGGATTTTAACTAAACAAACACCGCTCCTCTTGTGTTGTTATTTGGAGAGAGAACCCAGTGGGAACGCTACTTCTTCTCTGAACCATGTCCTAGATCTTTCTAGTTTAAAACCTCCACAACCCACATCCCCGGACGTTTCTACTTTCACCTGCAAAAATTAACCCTTAACTCTGCCGTATCTTTCCAGATCTCAAGGCAATTGGTTACTAGGCAACCACCCCCTATTTTCCCCGGCTTGCTTGTTTAATTGAAGCCTGTGCTATATAACATCTCCAAAGAGGAAAGGCACTCTCTAACAGTGAATAGTTATTACTAAAGTCACAGGTAGAGCTTTGGTACAAGGGGGATGGGTACAGGAAAGTAGTCCCCTCCCTAAAATGTCCTCTTATCACCAGCAAACGTTTGTTAAATATATAAGGAAAGACCTTTTGCCTATTTGTCTTCTAACCCTGCAATACGAGACCCATGTGGAGGCTAGGTCCGTACTGTTTGGTGACTTGCCCCAGGGAGCACTCGGCCTTCCATCTGCTCATCTCTCATCCACACCACCTGACACAGCCCTCCGTGGATGAAGGCAACCACTGAACTGCCCCCACCTTCCTCTGGGAGGAGACCTAGACATGTTTCCCCATGGACAGGACCTACAGCTGCTCTACCCTGTCTGCCTCAGGAACAACTCTGTAGAGCAGCCTCGGGGAGCAAACTGAATTGACAGTGCTCCCTGTCTATAGCGCTAAGCAACACCACCACTGGAGTTTGGGTCCACCAGATCCAAAATGAGGTCAGTCCCACAGTAAGTATTTTGGCACAGATTTTCAAGGAGGCCCAATCCAGCATGCACTGTTCCCGCACCAGTACCCTGCAGTTGTAGCAGGTAGGTCTGGAAACAGAGCTGGACTTTTTGCACCAATTCCTGCAAGCCCAGATACAAAAGATATTACCTTTCAGAATGTACAGGCCCTTCTGTTTTCTACAGTAATGTCACTCAGAGGAAGGTGGAAACAGGGACCAGAAAGTCAGATCTTAGTAACATGCTACAATTCTGTACTCCAAAATGGAAGACGAGTGTGTGTGCTTGTGTGCATGGAGAAGGTGAGAATGTATTTGCATGATGCAAAGTGTGCTAACATGAACGACAAATTTCTCAGTGCACAAAAATCCTAGTGCTTTGGTAGTTGTTAGTCATTAAAGTGACTGGCTAGACCGACTCAGTAAATCAGTTCTCCACACTGCTCTGAGTCCCAAGAGAGGAGTCAGGAACTTGAAAGAGGCTGGACAGGAGAAGCTGCAGCAGCCTCCACCCAGATGGCCATAAACTGCTACAGAAACATCTCAAAACTGAGAGCTACTAAACATGTTGGGTGGAAAGTTGTGACGGGGATCTCACTGCCTCCATAGACACACCTATGGCACTAGGTGCAGAGCACTTGAAAGCAGTTGCTGACTAGACCTGCTCCAAGCCTGACCTCACAGATGAGTTAATGTAACGTTCACAGCAAAGGGAACAAAAAATAAATCTACGAGTTTCCTTATTTAATGCATGGAGAATGAAAGACGTACTTGACTTTTAAGAAGAGTGTTTAACTAGAGAGATGACTGACCTAAGTCTTGGGCAAATGAGCAGCGATATCAAACATTTTCATAAAGTAAGAGCTGTGGAGCAAGGACTTCTTCTAAAAAGAGGTCTGCCTGGCTTCTCCACATAACTCCTCGCTCCCTGGAAACCACATTCTTGTCCAAGCAAACTCTGCCAGGCTGCAGACCTTATAGTCTGGCTCCATCCCACTGAAATGAAAGCATTTAAATAAATGTCCTTTATAAGCCTAGACCCTGATTATTTTATATTCAAAGGAGGAAGAATACTGCCTCAAATTTGAACTGCCCTCTGGAAGCCTATCAGAATCAGTGACTTGAAAGGAGTTTCTTGTCTCCGAGCTTCAGGTGTGTAATGCAAGTTTGGTGGGAAAAACCTAGGCTGTACTATGTCATGGCTACAGACTTCCAACATTGAGGAAAGACACATCTCTCCAATGTGCCTCATTTTCTCCTCTGTGGCAAGAGAGATTTTCCTAAGAGGTAAGAATGAAACATTTCACTCTAGATCTTCAAGAACTCAGAATTAGTTTGTGATACCTGAAATAACACTACCGATACACTTGCTTTAGAACTCCTTCTGACTCGTGACACATATCCTCAAGATATCCTCTGCCAGCCAGCTGATAAGACTTGGTCTAGAAGCCTCAAGTGACTAATTGGTAAGAATATATCTCAAAGAGAACACTTTTAATTATGTGTGTTTGACATCTTTATACACATTTTGTGAGATGATAAATACATTTTCACCGGGTTTCCACTGATGCCATATGGTAGCTCACAAAAAGCTGAACAAATTAGGTGTAATGAGGATCATTAAAAAAAAAGGAAGATCTGCTATTAAAAGGACTTCTAGAATTTGCAAGATGACTTTCAGGTGCAGGAGATATCCTGTACCTCGCTCCTCTGGTATTTCTGGTAGATGGCCAGAAAAGCCTCAGCCCCTCTCAGAGGTCCCCGTGGGCTTGTGAAGAGAAGCAGCCTTGGGAACACCTGAAATACGAATAGAAGGCAAAACAAACAATATCAGTCACAAGCCAAATGTCCATAAAAGTGGAGAAATTGAGAGAGATGCCAGCTGACGGACATGGTAATACTGACCTGGATTCAGGTAATAGCTTCAAATGGACAGATGACTAGTAAGTCAAAGGTACCAGGCCAGAAGTCCCGCTGCAGTAGCAGGGTGAAAGAGCTATGGGCAAGAAGTGGGAAGAAGCTTCTACTAAGGATACAGGTGGGATGGTCTCTGCTTGTCCCCTCTTCCCTCGAGAGCAATGGAGAGTCAGAACATGTCTTGATCCAACAGAAAAAAACCCAAAATACTGTGGTCCAGTATGAAACAGGGATCACCAGGATCACAAAGGGTTGACCAGGCTGAGGGCAACCGTGAAAGCAGCAGCAACGGTTGCTTGAAGAGATTCTTCAGGGTTGGTTCGCACTCCACCAAACACGCAGCCGCCTCGCTGCCAGACTGCACACATCTTGGAGGGCAGGGGAAAGGAGGAATCTCTGAAAAGGAGGTCAACCTCTGCCATAACAGCAGTTTCACAGTTCAGTCCGGCAGTGTGACTGGGTATCCTCTGGAATCAGGAAGAGCAGCCACTGGTGCCTACCAGAACTGCAGCAGTCCCTCAAAATGTAAAGTGATCCCTGCTGTCACCTTTGATACAGTTAAACAACTAGACAGCATTGTGCCCTCTCCATCAGGGATGCCTGAATATTTACAGTAGCACTGAGGATGCTTTCATGTGACTGCATAAATTATAATATGGACACAAACACCTCAAGTTTCATTTGCACCGTGGCCACTCTCACTTGAGCTATGCTAGTTAGAGAAGAGCAAGCTCAAGCTAATTCTACAGTGAAAATCTGTCTAGAGCCTTAGAGAAAACTCCAGCTGGTATTACTGTGGGACACATCCACTGCTTAATTATTGTTAGAGCTGCAGCTCAGAAAGATTAGGTGGTTTATTACAGTTGCTGTCAGAACCGGCCTTTCTCCCCTCTACTTTTCACATGCGAGTGCATGCTGCTTCTCTGACCTGGCTGGAGGACAAGCCCAACCGCACCAACTCACTTGCTTCTGGGATCACTGGACTGAAAGCCTACATCATTGTTTTGTTTCCTTTGTTTCTATGTTTTTATGGTGAGATTATTCAAGTAAAGGGACCAAAATGGATCAGCAGATCAAAGGGAAAGACTGTGTTGCCAATTATTCCAAGGTAGTCTGTAACACTGAACCTAACCCTATTCTTATCAGTATGACAGTAAAATTTGGTACCAGCATGGCACTTAGACTTTCTTCATGTCGTTGTATTTCCATTTCCCTCTGGTTTTAACAGAATTACCAGTACCAACAACTATTGTATCTCTAACCTCTGGCCATTTCCTAAAGCTTAGTGCCTTTACCTAAACCCATCACACTGCAAGACTCCTCCGTAGGATCCCTCTTTTAGACATTAACGACTAAAATAATTTCTTCAACAGAAGCAGCAGATGCACAAGGCAGAAATAAAGACATACAGAGCAGGAAAGAGGGAGGACAGCACTGATTAAGTTTTGCTGTGTTACAGCTTGTTCTTCCAGAAAGGCTTGCCATCAGCTGTTCCCTAGCACTGTGCATGTGTCTCTTCTGGCTGGAAAGCACTGCATTGTGTGTCAGATGCAGCACGATTTCTCCTGGTGATTGCTTGCTAATTGCAGACCCACTTCAGGGTCATTCAGCCTCTCTGCTCAACAGGGTGCTGCATTTCACCTTTATACAAAATCCTTCCTCGGGCATATTTTGCAGCAGACCCCACAATGAGAGGCACAATATACTAATTAAGTTACATCAGCTGTATATTTCTCCCATCCCATGTGGAAGAGTGGTGCACTTCTCTAAAAGTTCTAAGAATACAGACCAAAATGTTATCTAACCAGTGGGGGAAAAAAAAGGGCCCCACCTCTTCTGGCCATATGTCCTTAAAAGGTCCTTTCACAAGGAAAGTGCTGTTAGCCTGGGAAATGGAAATAATGCATATCGGCTCAATCCAGTCCTGCACACTCCAAAGCACTCACAATTGGGCAGATAGTAAGGAATAAATGTATCAGAAATTACCGAAATAGGGAGAAAAGACATTTTTTGTACTTATGTACACCCTGTTCAAATATCCAGAGGGAACCTGTGTAGCTCTTTTTTTAAATTCCCCAGACTGGGGAGACATTTACAAGATTTCACTGCCACAATTGTATTTACCCTATTTTATGTTACCACAAAGAGGACTTAAAGCTGATAAAATATACTTCCAAAGAGCACATTAGTCTCCTTCTGGAATGATGAGTTTCCATTAAGACTGACAGGTATTTTCCATAATTTCCCATGGGAGACTATCCCCAGACTCCTTTAAAAGGTTTTCAAACCCCACTGCTGCTGCCATTCACAAGGCACAAGCAAAACACCCTGCTCCTGCTGTCCAACTCAAAGCGCTCTTCAAAAACAAATGACAAATTCTCCGACAAATTGCTACTGAATACGATTTGCCTGCCCTCCTTGATTTTGCTTATAAGGAAGAGTGTTTTGTTCGCATTACTCTTCCTGCCAAAAGCGTATTATCACAAGCTAAAGGGGAAAATTACTTTGTGGGAGCCTTTAATTAAAAGAGGGTCGCATTTCATTGCCTTTTTTCTCTGTGATAGACACTGTTATCCCTCCCCTCTCCTCTCTCCATCTCCCCAAACCCAATCCGGAACAGGTTGGCACGATGGTCTTTTACCGAATCTACATCATCACTGAATTCACTCCTTTTATATGCTGGCAGAATGCAGCATTGCATAATGCTATAAATAACTGTTTTATTCATTGAGGGCTTACCTGGCACTGGCTATCACACTGCTCTTTCTAGCACTGTGCAATAATTACAAATTAAAATTTTCTCACCAGTGTGTTTATTTAGCATTAAGAAATAATCGCAAGGAACACTGTATCAC
>VZTL01043764.1:2233-19968 GCA_013400535.1 Scopus umbretta | reverse complement strand
CAATGATGACCCAGTGCCTATACACTGTAACTCAGCATACATGAACACAAATCCAAAACATCTGACTGAAGCCACAAATGTTGCAAAACTAATAACCAAGATAAACAGTGAAGATACCACAGTTTACGAGTCAAACCCTCCCCAGATGACTGCATGGGTTGTTATTGTCCTCTGAACTCCTGCCAGTATCTTTTCAGGAACGAGCTGCTCGGGGCTCAATGTATTATCCTAGATACAGTTGCAAAAAGCCAGATGGGAAGGCTATTACCTCCCTATATTATCATATAGTATCTCTGTCATCACTTCCCTGGTGGCAAGCATACTGTATTGTGAATTTGTATTTAACCTGTGGCTTAAATGCTAGAAGGGCAGGAGTTTATCAAAATGGCTTTGAGCAACAACTTGTACGCCACCCACATGTGCTACAAGCCACCAGACCGGCTTAGATGAACCCAGCTTGGAGCTGCTGCCTCTCCCTGGGATCAAGGCTGGAAGCAGTTTAAGTCAGTAGCTATTCTGTAATGAAATGAGATTTTTAGAAGACTATCCTAAATTACAATTAGTTCATAATAATTACCAAGGAACAACAACAATAAGAAAAATAGCATTCATTCACTTAAAATTATTTTTAATGTTATAATGACTGGTACCTAATTATACCAGAGAAGGGCTATTTAAAAGAGGGGGGAAAAAGATAACTTCAAAAGAAGAGAATTCATTTGGTGTTTATTTGCTTCAGGGTTCTAATTACTCTGGAAACCAGCAACTCTCCTGATAGGATTACTGACACGAACGCAACTGCAGCTGCAAGGAACGCTGAGCACATCAGTTTTTTAGCACCATTAAAACAGCCCTCTATAAATACCAGATGCATCTATCTATCTATTACTATCCCTTCTCAGCACTTATTAGCCGAGCAGTTGCAGAGCATATCACAAAAATGAAATGTGTAGCTGTGGCAGAACTGGTGCAGTAGAGCAAGTAATTTGTATCAGGCTGTATAAGAGTTTAAGTTTTATTATTAAGTATATGTCACAGATATACTAGCACCAGTTCATCTTTTTTCCCCTTATAGTTCAGATTTATACTCTTATTAATAAACTGCAGACGGTCATTTCAATACCCTCATTTAGCAGAATAAGCCAGCCAAATCTGGTCAGAGTTGTGTGGACTCTGTGTGGCAAAGCAGAGAGCCCTGGCAACTTTAATTGTTGCCGTCTATAGAAGATTTATGATGCTATCCATCCCGGTTCTAGCTAATAAATCACATCTTCCTCCAGTCTTCAGTGGATAGGTTGGACAAAAAAGGCTGGTAGGTCTCATTAGTGCTCCCGAAAGTGGTGCAGAGGTAGGAAGGGAGCCACAAGGCTCGGCATGGCTTTCGCTTTTGCCCACATGGATTCTTAGAGAATTGCTTTACTCTATGAGGTTTTGAAAACCATTAAGAGAAGGATTTTTCCTCAGTACTAGAGGCTGGAGGGGCTTGGAGCTGGTGTTCAGTTCTGGTCCCAGCACAGATTTCCCATGCAACGTAAAGCGTGTGGTTCAGTGCCCCTGCGCCTCATCCTCCAAGGAGCAACCCTCAGATGATGCTTCCTACCATTTGTCTTGGTTAGTAGGTGAGCTCTTTAGGACAGACACTGCCTTCTGCTATGCATATGCAGCCATTCTCACCAGGGCCTGGCAGGTACAACAGCAATACAAAACAACAGCTGAAAGAGCTGGAAAGCATCTTCACATGTCAAGTTTCTGTATTCTGTCCCTCCCCTTCACTTTTCTAGAAAGCTAGTAAGAAAAATCAATGTCGCAGAGCAGTTAGGCATTTCTTAGGTCCAATCTGAACAGCATCAAGCAGAGAAAAGTAGGCAGTTTCTGTAAAATAATACATTTATCAAAACGTTCAGGAGACAGGGAAATGGCAAACTGGCAGTTTCATTAAGAGACCATCCTCTAATGGTAGAGAAATTAAAATTCTTACATTATACTCTTAATAACTGTATTATTTTTAGACCTGCAAGAGGGAGGGAGCCTACACTTACAACTACACTGCATGTGTCCTGAAGCCTGGTAAGACAAACCAGACAAGGCACAAGCAGCACACCGATGAAGAAAAGGTGAGTTCTAATGATTTTTCCTGTCATTATAGGGCAGCTCTGTAATGTATACAAATAGATTGCTTGTCTAATTCATGTGAAAACATATTTACCTATTAGTAAATGAAAACATTCCCCTACTCCTCATGCCAAGTGCATTCCCAACACAAACCAAAAAGAAGGTCTGTGAGCTAGAGTATAATGTATGGTACAGTGATCCAAGTTTAAATGAGCTGGCTAAAGAAAAAGAGCTACGATAGCAGAGCACAAAGCTTTTCCTTCTACAGCTAGACTCATTTGAGCTCCCTGGCTGGATTATGTTCTCCACACCATGCTGCAGAAGTCAGTGCAGAAATACCTGAAGACAAGACAAGACACGGCAGATGCAGAGGCACAAGAAAACATTGAGACATTGCTCTGCAAGACAGCAAGTAGTCAGCACACTTCAGTAGCTCAAAGGCTGGCAAACTTTCAGCCAGCAAGATAAAGTCAGGGGAACTGAAGGAGACCATGGGGTGACTTTGCGGTACCTCTCAGGGAGCTCTTCTCAAGGAATAACATAGGTGATACTATCGTTTAGACATGGGTGATGGGAAGTGGAACTGCAGCAATGGGGAATGACCTCATCAGTCCATAAAAGCTGCCAGGAAGAGAGGAAGCCTAAGAAGGGCAGGAACAAAGGAGAAGCAATTTAGGTTTCATATGTGCACAAGAGTCAGGCCTGAAAAGGATTCCCAATCACTTTGTGGGGGGCAGTTTCCCAAGGACTGCAGAAGTTCACTTTGCTTGTGCTTACAGGCCTCATAGAGGCAGGTTCATAAAGACAGTAATATTGGCCTGGAAATATTTGAAGTCTTCACTTATTTGAGTTGCATGCGTAACAGGAGGAAAAGACTGTATCATATCTTTGTTAATGTCCTCATTAATGAAAACGGAATAAGACTTAGTGCTGCAAACCCTAATTGCTGGCTAACACTTGAAATGGCAAATAGTACCTATTTCTTGAGCAGTCAGTCACATTAAGCACCATGCTTACTCCTTCCTCACATTTCTGAGATGATGTTCAGCTTTCGAAGGGGAAGAAAGGGAATGAGAATGCTGCCTTGCAGTCTCATAATAGCTTCAGTTGAAAAAAAAGACACAGCTTCATGATTTCCAAAGTTGCTATTTTTGTACATGCTCGGAGAAAGCGCAGTTTAACAAAACTTCACAATCAGCGATCCTCACAAAATGTATGTATTTGCCAGTTCTTTACTGAGCTAATTCATTTTTTAAAAGCAGCGTAGCAGAGATAACCACTCAGATTTAGATTTGCATTCTTCTGTATGATATTATTCAGTAGAAATGAAATACTTTGGAGATACAAACAATCATATTGTTTCATTAGCCTGAAATATCTCAGATGGGGACAGCAATAAAAATAGATAGCTTTTAGATACGAGCACAGCAGAAAAACTATGTTTCATAGTGAGAGTTCAGAACAACTCTGGTAAATAACCTAGTCTTCTAATAGAAGAGGTGCAAGTAAGGTCAGGTCAGCACGTGGACTGACTCGTTCAGCTGATGAAGGTCTTACTGCTCTTTGAGCTCTGTGTGTTGTGCATCCTAATACACTGAGTTTCAGTGCTTCCCAGTGGTTGCTTTATCCCACAGGGAAAAGCAAACACAGAGGCAAATGTTCCATACACTCTAAAGACGGAGCCAACCTTATGATCTACACACATTATTTTCCCTGAAGGCAAGTCAAGCAGGATGCCATTCACGTGTAGATGTCTCAGAGTGTTCTTCCTCCTTCAAACTTCTGATGAGATATCACTCCTGGTAGGAAATATGTATGAATGACCATTTCTCCAAGTCATCGTAAGATTTAAGGAAGATTGTGCAAATCAGTGAGAGCCTCAAACTGGATTTTAATCAAAGCTTGATTGACCTCCCAATGCATTAATTCCTTTGTAGAAAAGCTAAAAATTACTTTCATTAGAAAAACAGGCAAGTTAGAAACAAAGCACTATCATGTAAAGCAAGCAAGAAAACTTCAGACAAAATACTTCTTAATCCTTTTTCACCCTGGAAAGTTACTAAGACTTCACTAGAATATAACACCACAACCTGGTAAAGCTTTTCAGCATGACCAGCAGAGTACCCTGTGGCAGCCTATAAAGTCAGCTCATTGGTATTAATATACAGGAGACAACTTAGAACTGAAAAAAGAACTAAAACAAAATAAATGATATACTGAACTTCAACAGCCTTTCAGATTCGAAAGTTATTGGTGTATATTGCTGAGATTTTAATTTTTAAACTTCTGAGGTACATCAGAAGTTATTTTGGGAAGAACTTAAGCTATGAGGCACAAGCTGACATTTTGAGGTATCATCAGAGAGATTACAATGAAATGTTAAAGAGAAGAGCTATTCCCTCTAGGCCAACTGAAGCAGGAATGGCACATCCTCATCTCTCCAAGTCCACCACAAGCCCTAAATTGTACAACAGCACACTTCAATTATTCCCCTGCTTTCAGTGTGTTAAAAATAAGACTGACATCATAAACCAATTTTAACTAATATTATAAAGCTAAGTGCATGGCAGTGTCAGTAAATGAAACGTAAAATTAATTGTGCTGCAAAGGAGGAAAGCCTTGTGAAAGAATTCACTGTAGTAGTAAACGGTGTGCACTTTGTATGCCCTCAAGCTTCGCTGAAGTTATTACTACTTAGATGTCATGAAGGTTAGTTTCACAAAGTCTTTTTCAACATGATATTCATAATTCATTACCAGACACAAAAACCAGCTAGCCAAACCCCAAGATTCACTGAAGTTAGCTTTTCGTGATTTCACGGGGCAGTATTTGGCCTTGTACTGGCAGAAGAGAGGCTGTTTATAACTGAAGTTTTGACAGAACACAACATTGTCTACTGTAGAGAGATAAAAGGTATAATTTTCTGAAATAAATACAAATCTCATGTTCTCAAAACAGGCGATCATTAACCCAGAGAGCTGAACTTCAACACGAAAGTAAACAGATCAGGGGAACTTTGAAAACTGGCACTCAACATATCAGCTTTCTACACATCCTCAAATCACTACTGCTTACTTTCCTGGCCAAGCAAGACTGGACTACTGTCAGCAATATGCTCCCAGTGCAACTATGGACACATGAACTGACTTCTATATGCTACCTTCATGCCTTAATTACAACACTGTCAGGTAGAGTAAGTCTCTTTTTGTGGCGGCTGCGTGAAGAAACAGGAGGCAGGCAGGTAACTTTGGCAGGACAGCACAGCCAGGGAGGAAAAAGGCACCTGATAACTTGTAAAAACAAAAGAAAACAAAGATGATGTTGAAATCCATAGGAGAGAACACATACTTTTAGACTTCTTCCTCTTTAAAAGTCACTTTTTTTCTCATATCAACTTCAGTTTTAAGTGGTTAATGAAGCGATAAAGGAGGACTAGAGTACTGTGTCCAGCTCTGGAGTCCTCAGCACAGGAAGGACATGGACCTGTTGGAGCAGGTCCAAAGGAGGGCCACAAAAATGATCAGATGGATGGAACACCTCTCCTATGAAGAAAGGCTTTGAGAGTTGGGGTTGTTCAGTCTGGAGAAGAGAAGGCTTCGGGGAGACCTTATAGCAGCCTTTCAATACTTAAAGGGGGCTTATAAGAAACATGGGGACAAACTTTTAGCAGGGCCTGTTGTGACAGGACAAGGGGTAATGGTTTTAAACTAAAAGAGGGGAGATTCAGACTCGATATAAGGAAGACGTTTTTTACAATAAGGGTGGTGAACCACTGGACCAAGTTGCCCAGAGAGGTGGTAGATGCCCCATCCCTGGAAACATTCAAGGTCAGGGTGGACGGGACTCTGAGCAATCTGATCTAGTTGAAGATGTCCTTGGTCATTGCAGGGGGGTTGGACTAGATGACCTTAAAAGTCTCTTCCAACCCAAACTGTTCTTTCATTCTGTGATTCTATGAATTTGATGCAAAACAGTTTTAGGACCAGAAGCTGAAAGTACAGAGATAACTTGTTCCATGCTCTCTGAGGGTGTGCAAAATGCAGGTCTGAGTGAGTCACCGGACAGGCAGGGCAGTTCTGGGACACAAATGGCCAATTTAATAGGCATGCTAATGTCTGCTGAAAGGAATGACAATTAGACGTGCAAGCTGTGTCTTAGGGATGAGATGAAGAGACAATGAGGAGATGCAGCTGTTTGGAAGGAAATGTGTTGAGCTGGCACCAGTTTGTATCTCTTATCTGTGCTCTTTATCACAGAGATCCTGACTCTGCTACAAAAATATTGACCATACTTTTGTGCAAGATGGTTTCAAACCAATCTAAGTATCACATTAAAACATTTTTATATATAAAACATGGTCTTTGAACTTACTGTCTTGGTTCTATTCTGTGGAGGGGAATACTGCACAATACACAGGCATTAATACTAACTAGTATTAGTCAAATGCTGTGACTAGCTGGTGCTGGAGAACAAAGAAGCGTTAACAGCCTTGTTCCAAACACTGCTTGATCAGAGATTACACTAAATACATATAACTATAGCAGAGTTATAATGAGTAAGTGCAAGAAAAATAATTTTCAGAACATCTGTGGCCACGCTAAGACCACCAGTTCCTCAAATGTTTAGCCAGTGAGTAACTTTGCTCTTGTAAGGTCATACTTACTTTGTGGTTTTTATATGCCAAAGTTTTTGCATGCATTCACATTTGAAGAACTGGTTCCTAACACCATACCGCAGAACTCCATCACCATACATAATTTAACATGGCCATGTGAAATTTAGTTTAACGTGCAAAGCAAAGATCACATGAAGTGATAAACTTTTAATGTTAGTGGAGTTGAAGGTGACACACTACCATAAAATGAAAACATGTAAAGCAGTATTTGTTCTTCCTGTCATCATCTGCTAGACGACTTGATAACAAAATGACACACATGTATCTCCAGACTTAATCTGGATGCACAACAAAGCCTAAAATTTAAACTAACAGGCCCCAAGGATTTGGATCCAAGAATAGACTATGCCAAGAGAAAACAGTGAAATCTGATGATTACACTTTTCAGAATGATCCCTCAAATGTGTCATGCCAAGATTATAAACGTAACCAAATATCTACAGAACCTACAGGCAAAATTTAAAATAGAAACCAGCCTTTAAATACAAGAATTTCAACCAGAACCAAAGCTGAGTATATTTTTCTTTAAAAACAATTTTTGGTAGTTGTTTATTTTCAGTGTATTAGTCATCAATCTGACACTGTCCGGTAGCTTCTTCTTGCTTACACCCAATTTAAAAGAAATAATAATAATAATCAAAAAGTCTTATACCTACTGGAAAACCAACTTACTTTCCCTACCAATTTTGACCTTTTCTGTTTGGGAGACATTGATTTTTTTTTTTACCGCCTGTGTTTCTAATGGAGCTTGAAATTAACACGGCTTTTTGTTTACCTCCTAATTTGTGCACCACCATCATCAGTGCTGTCAGCACAGCTCTGGGAATAGGGCTTGTTTACTGCTTCTGCATAACCAGCAGAAGGAGCACAGAGGCAGAAAATAGGTTTGGTTTAGAGTTTTTCCTTTATTTATTTTTTTTGCCCAGGCCCTTTTATAGGTTATATATTAATGACTTGAGTGATAATGTGGCCCATTTTGTCAATATTTATCAAACAGAACATAGAAAGACTTGAGCTAGCTCAGGGGTATGTTGAATTCCTGTGGCACATAGATCATAAAAAGTTGGTATTGTTGTTGTGTCAGTCCAAAGCATCTGTCAGCCTTTTGCACAGTGGGAGTTTCAGCAAGACCTAGCAGTGCCTGTCTAACGTGGTATACCAGTTAGAAAAGTCCCACAGCAACTCATTCTCTGAGTTGCTGCTTTGGCACAATGTCCCATTCTCTGCATTAAGACAGCCTCCAATCTCGGAGCCCCCGAAGTGGTACAGGAACAATGTCATCTCCACTTCTCAGGGATGAATCACGTACTCAGGATCAGTGCACAGGCTCGTATTCTCGCAGATCTGCAGCCTTACCATCTCTGTAAGAATAAGCTTATTTCTCTTGGTCACCACCAAAGCGCATGAGCCAGGTGCTGGTGACACACAAATTAATTTGAGTAAGTTGCCATCCCACTATCACATCCTTCAGCAACTGTATGGTTGCTACATGATGTGTCCAATTAGTATTATAATAGGTCATTATATAACTGACATTTCTGATACGCTATCAAACCATTAATATTGCCAACTAAAAATAACTCTGTTTTCCAGATATGACTATAAATTCTATGCACTGATTTTGTTTCAGTGCAAAGGAATGGACTACATGATCTGTGAAACCTTATATATCTGTTTTTCATTAGTATTCAACCTAGACTTTTTTCCCCTAAGAAACTTTGTGGTCCAAAGTGAAAGAGAACAATTCTGTTCCCAAACATCCCCATGCCATGCCATCATTCACACTTGTATGAATGCTGGCATAATCTGTACATGTAAGAAAACCACTCATTCATAAAAACATTCTAAACAGTTGCTTTATTTTGTTTTCTAAATCAGATCCACCTCTTCAAATATTATACCCACAAAACCATACAAGTCGGACGATCTTCCTCAGCATAATTTTCTTGTTGCTTCTGTCAGAAACGTACCCAAATTCAGTGTAACCTCCTACTATACTCCCCAGTTTCCTCCTGCTTATAATATACCATTTGATGATTCTCAGAATTTAATGCTGCATTGATTCAATGCCTTTGATGATGTGCAACATATCTAACCATTAAGTATTCCTTAATAAAAAATCTGTTTCATTCCTTGTGAAGGATCAAGAGCTGTGTTTTAAATACAGTGATGTGGTATGTTGAAAATCATACCTTACCTGCTCTGTCAACTGTGCTTCTATGTCAAAATAATACCTTTTAGTTAACTGAAACATACAATGTATTCTAGTTTCTTTTTTCTGTATTCTCTCCACTCCCCAGATGACAATCTTGTTGAGTTCTGCTTGTATCTTCATGCCTAAAGCCTTTTTCCCCTACAGAAGGTCATTAGGTTTCAGAGGGGTTTTTTTTCTGCATGAAACTGCTAAAATTAGTTTGTCTCTCACCACAACCCTGTTAGCATCCCAGAGACTAAACAATTCTGCTTCCTCTGGAGACAGGAACTGAGAAAGGTCATCTCTTGACCCAACCAGACTGTGCATATGCACTCTCTATCCCCCAGGTTGTCTATGGGCTCAGTATCAATCATTATCAAGTAGTAGAAAGACAAAAGGTAATCTGATTTTTAATACACATATGCTGGGGGAAAAACAAAACAAAACAAAACACCACAACAAAACAAAGCTTGGGGACTTATTTATTTTTCAGCTTAAAAAAACTGTAAGGTATGAGCAAAAGACAAACCCCAAACAATGCAATGCCCAGCCTCCTAAATTGACCCTGAGAGGAAGCATCATATCCAAGAAGGATGAGAGGTTGACTAGCCTTGGAAAGTGAGTTACTTGGCCTTTTGAGGAGGGCGGATGCCCTGGTGGCAGGTTTGTGATGGGGAGACTTGTCCATTAGTGGGCATGTTAGAAAAGCATATTAATTTCCTAAGCCACCCCATCGGATTTTAATCCTCTGTTTACTTCTGGCCTCAGCTACATGGAAGCAAATGACAACAGAGACCACTAAGAGTCTCCTGTACAATCAAGACTCAGTGGATTTTCTCAAAAATAGTTCAAACAAAAGATACTTGGCCCATAGCACAAGCACAGTAGGTCAATTTGGGACCTAACAGCATCTCAGAGGAGAAATTTTCCACAGAAGATTAGTAAGGGAATCTCTCCTTTTCCTCTGTAATCATACATTGGGAACCACTAATAGTAAACATTTGTCATCTCTTTGCAAATGAAACAAAAAGGCATCTCTTATTCTAACAATTCCAGTTAACACAGATGCCTGGAGTGATGGGATGTGGTACTTTTCATTGTAATTGCTGTAGTATTGTGCATCTGGTTAACCAGCTGTCCTGGTTTCAGATGGGATAGAGTTAATTTTCCTCCTAGTAGCTGGTATGGTGCTGTGGTTTGGATTTAGTATGAGAACAATGCTGATAACACACTGATGTTTTAGTTGTTGCTCAGTAGTGTTTATACCAGTCAAGGACTTTTCAGCTTCCCATGCTCTGCCAGGGGCACAAGAGGCTGGGAGGGGGCACAGCCAGGACAGCTGACCCAACCTGGCCAAAGGGTTATTCCATACCATATGGCGTCACGCTCAGTATAGAAACTGGGGGAGTTGGCTGGGGGGCAGCAATCCCTGCTCGGGGCCGGGCTGGGCATCGGTCAGCGGGTGGTGAGCAATTGCATTGTGTTTCACTTATTCTGTATATTATTACTATTATTATTATTATTGTTATTATTGTTGTTATTATGATTATTACCATTTCCCCTTCCTTTTCCATCCTATTAAATTGTCTTTACCTCAGCTGATGAATTTTACTTTTTTTTCCAATTCTCTCCCCCATCCCACTGTGGGGGGGAGTGAGCGAATGGCTGTGTGGTGTTTAGCTGCCTGCCGGGTTAAACCACAACACCAGCTCGTTCAGGCCACTGCCAAAGGCTGAATGTTGGTCTAAATGGACTGTTGTCTAACTGGGAAAACCAATCTCACATGTAGTTTATCCCTGAAGTTCAAAAGTAGATCCCTGGTCATAAGATATCATAAGATTCAGATAAAGTTAGACGTATGCTGGAAGGACTTTCACAAGTGTCTAGTAAAGGTTTACTAAACTAAGTTGGTTTGCAACAGCATGTGAGTATTTACCAGGGCACAAAATCAAAGGCTCTTAAAGACATAATCTTAAAATAATTAAAATTATTTAAGTTTGTATTCTTATCCACCACTATTTCAATAATTGTCTCATAAAAAGATTCATGTATTTGTCTGTTTTCATTTCAATTTTTGTCAAAGACCGATGTACCAGAATGATAATGTTATATAATTATATATTCTGTAAATTAAAGCAGAATGGCATACTGGTTGGGAATAGCACATTTCACACTTCATTACTTCTGCTGCAACTCAGCCACTGTTAAGCTCTGAAATTTCTGTTTCTAGTAGTCAAGGTTTCCTTGGTTGTTACTTTTTAAAAAAGTGTTTCTGTTCCATAGTTCTTTGCTGCTTATCCGCAAGCTATACTGTCCTCAGTGATGGACATGTGGATAGCAATGGTGGAAATCTGGTGGTTTCCTCTAGCAACAAACAGAACAATGGAAGTGAACTGTAGGTTTGGGAAATGCATATGGGTATCACAGTGAGCACTGGGGAGGGGACAGAACTGTCACCAGTGGCCCAAAGTTCAGGCTACCATGGAAATGTTACAGCCAATGGACCCAAAAGCCTGACTATTCTATTTTAAACCACAGCATGTGTCCCACATTCATCAGATTAGTATAAATACCATGTTGTGAGATTGCTATCAGGTTGTGAAATTGTTAGGTGAATTTTTAAATACAGAAGATCATTCAAACTGATCTGCAGAAACATATACAAAGAGTATGCTTAGTGAATTAAGAGTCCTGAAACACTATTAACAACTATCTCCTACTTTGACTCTTCTGAAAATGTAATTTGTACTGGTCCTTCAAACACACAATGACTACCAAGGAATGTGCACTTTTGCTAATATAGCTATAAAAAGATTAAACCAAGATGCCACCAAAATCCACATCTTACTTTACCTGTTAGCAGATCTCCATGCCGATTTAGAGACAGTTTTGATACCAGTAGTGAGAACAGGAGAGAATAACTTTGATTTGTTTTGATTTGTACTGCAGAAGGAAGTCACAGCACATTATAGACTTTTCATTTGTCTCACAAAATCCAGATTTGCTGAGTGCAAATTGGTAATGTGGCTGAGGCATTCAACTGTAAACAAAAAAGGGAGTTGAAAGGATAAAAAGATAAAAATCTTCAAATTTATTCATATGGGTTTAAGAATTTATGAATGACGGAACTAGCCATCTGTAAGACACCAGCTCTAAACCACATCACAAATGGGAGCACTGGTAGGTTGCAATGCTTATTTAGTAGCTTAAAGCTGCACATGTGGATTTTCCAGGCAGCAGCAGGAGTGCCCTACGCTCCCACTGACCACATCGTGCAGCTTCCTATTATATGTCACCGCAGAAGCAACCTCACAGATGTGAATCTTCCCCCCATCCAGATCACAGACAGCTCAACTCAGAGCCTTCGGTTTCAGTTTGGCTTCCAACTAGCAAGCAGATTGTATGTAACAAAATCTGCTGCTTTCAAGTCACGTGCAACGTGCACGGACAGCATCAGCAGGCAGACCACAAGGTCCTTCTCTATGAAGCTCTCTATGAAGCACTCTTTTTTTACTTTACCTTTTAACTCATTCTGAAGTAGGTCCCCTTACTGAAGCTGCAGGTTACAGTACGCTAACAACAAACAGATTCCCCAGGGATACAGTTATACACAGTTTCACAATGCTTCTAATATTCTAAAAGATGTGAACTCTTTTCAATACAATAAACAAAAAAGCTGCCATCATTGCAATGCCACAGAACCTTCTATTTAAATAACTTCCATCATCTCCTTGTGCTGCTTATAAGCACTGTGAAATACCAAGACTCACAGTACCACCAAATTTTACATATGGACCATCAAGGCAAATAAGGGTTAAATTTCTGGTCTGGTGTCACCCAGAAAGCTCAGACCAGAAACAGAGCCAAGATGTCCTGAATCAGTCCTACACTGTAATCCCAAGCACATCCTTCCATAAAGGTACTTTATTTCAAGATGCACATTTTCCTTTCCAACTTGGCAGTTTGGCTTCTTTTTAAGACCTTTAATTATAGCTCAAATTATGTTCAATTTATTTTTCCATGGCTGTTTTTTTCCTGTCTAGGGCTCTACTGTTTTTTCCTCTCTCCAGAAACACCAAATGCTTTAAAATCTCTTTTGTTGTCAGCAAGCAGGAAAGGGGGAGAATTTCTTGAGAATGTCTCTCTCTTTCTCCATTGAGAAACCAAAACAGATGTTGTGCTCTCCTCAGGGAGAAGGATCCTATCACACAGCAGGTGTGAGCAAAGGCTGCTTTGCATGCAGAGAGGAAAAGAGCAGCACTAAAGGACTTTGCTGGAAAAGCAGCACCAATGGCAAACATATTTGGTTTTTGAGCAAGGCAGAGAAGTTCATCCACCTAAAGAAAAGAAGGGGTACGGGGAAAGCAGTAGGGAAAATAACACCCTGCTTTGCATTGGCACGAGGAGTAAGGGCTACTGCCAACTTTCCCAATAGTAATCTAGCATTTCCCTTAAAGCAACAGCTCCAGAAACCAGGGAATGGCATGAAAACATCTCCTTTGGTTTTTTAAAAAGGTTTAATGCTTCAGCCTGAAACCAAGAATAGCCTAAAGACTCAAATTCCTGAAACATCCAGAGCAAAATGTGGGTTGCTTTTAAACCTCATTATTTCTGAAGGGGGTCAACACTGGATTTTTTTAATACTTTAGGTTGACGTTACTGGGTAACTTTCATGGCCTGAAAGATTTCCTAAGCTCTTCACTGCAACCTCAAAAGATAATTTTAAAAAATCCCCAGCATAATAAGAAACAATTACTTAAATATAATTTCACCTTTTGAAACACTTCCTTTGTGTATGTGTGAATACGCAGCTAAGAAATAACCCTGTCTGTGTTAACAGCAGTAAATCTTAGACAATCTAGAGTCACTATACAAGTATTTGCAGAAAACACAGCCCATTGCATATGGCAATAATTACGCCAAAACTGGCATAGTTAGTTCCAACCATTGATTTGATACTGGCCTCGTTTATGATGAAACAGTCATGCTCAGTCTGTATCACACAGGGAAAGAAAGGTCAGAGCAGCTTCCTCCATCTCCATGAAGGCTGGTCTACTCACGTAAAGAAAAGAAAAATGGTTTCCTTTCGATTTTTATGGAGTTTTAGTTTTTGTTCTCTCATAGATCAAAGAGTATCTTTTCCTGCATGAACTAAGTCATGTTTGCAGAAATGTCAGCTCACTTTTAAGGACAGCCTTGCACTACAGGCAGCCAGTTTTATCTGCAGAGCTTGATTTAGAAAAGGAGACATCAAATGAGCTGGTCCCAATGCTGCTTCCAAGATCAAATTTAAGAAGGGACAGGTGTTCATAGGCATTATTTATACTCAAACGCAGATCCAGATGCATCCCTAGAACCTCCAAACTTCTTCTGCCACCCTCCCCTGGCATCTTTTTTCTTTTATGTGGGAAGAATGCTACAGCAAACAAAACCCTGTTCACTTGGGAATGAAAGAGCTATGGTATTCCGGTACAATTTTACTTGTCTAGTTCATCTGTTTAATGTTGATGGATACATTTTTGACAAGTTCTTGGTGAGCAAAACTGGCTGTTTACACAGGGGGCTACAGGTGCTGGAGGACAGGCAAGACTGCTGTATACCCGCATTTATAAATAGGCAACTCAAAATCACTGAGAAGCATTACCAGACTGTATCACAAAAAGTCATAGCTGTATAAATGTGTGA
Organism: Scopus umbretta; assembly: GCA_013400535.1. NCBI lineage: Eukaryota > Metazoa > Chordata > Aves > Pelecaniformes > Scopidae > Scopus > Scopus umbretta. The sequence continues at coordinate 5,302 of VZTL01043764.1, read as the reverse complement.
TATCATTACTGAGTGCAGCAGGAAACCAGAGGTGCAAGAGGAGAAAACAAAGCCAAAGCTACAGCAGTAGGCCTCTTCAGAAACACCCAAACCCGTGTTCCCAGGAACTGTATGCCTTGGTACTGACACCGCAGGATGATAATCCATCAGATCATATACTGGTGCACAACAGAGCACAGACTTCTGTTCTTTGGGTTAATTACGGCAGAGCTGCACAGGAACATGTCAGGCCAGGGCACTGTCACAGCTGCACAAACTTTTTACCGCAGGTAACAGTGTCAGAATATGGCAAACAAACCCTCTTCCTCCAAGGACTGAAAAAATAAAAAGATAAATCTCTTTGGTTTGAGTTGCTTTTGACTTAGAAGTGAGGCGAGCCAGAGCCTGGAAGTGGAAATGTAGCCTGGAATAACTTCCAGCAATATTCTAAGAATCTAATTCAGTTTTTCATAGGAACACTATTCTAAAGCAATGGAAAGTTCAAAACCTGATTGTTTTCTTTTTCTGGCATCATGTTCTAACTGCAAATAGCAATTGTGGCCCCAGTGCCACCTTTCTGACCCAGCAGCAAAGGGACAAGGGTACAGTCTGTGCACAGTGCCAGTACTGCTGCTCTGCAGTCACCAGGAGGGCAGCAGTTTGGTCGTCTTGTGTCAGCGGCAGACCATGAAATCTCAGGAAAGCAGGTGACTTTGTCAGATCCCATAGAGCTATGCTTGGTAAGAACAGAAAAAGGATCCCAAGTCCACCACTGTCTTTACACTTTAGCTTTTTATTCTCTTTGCAGTGGAATGAAACCTGTTCTGCTGCACGCATGAACCTCTGCAAATGCTGAGGAACCAGGCTAGGTTTGTCTCCATTACCCAAATGCACTCTGTATTTTCTACTCTTGAGAAATAAACAGAATAATAAGTTTGGTCCATCAAACAATAAATAATTTGTGTGCACAAACAGATTTGATTCACAACAGCCCAATGGTGCATGCTACCAATGCGGCAAGCTGCCTGCTGTAAATGCAATGCGTTCTCCAACTACAGGAAAGCAAAGGGATACAGCTGCTGAGGGGTGATGCGAAATTAAAGAGGGAATGAAACGTGTGATCTTATTTAATCACACCTGGTGCTTCAATTTTTCAATAACAGCACCCTGCTAGACTGTGTCAAATCGGTTCTACAAAGCAAAAAATTATGGATGGAAAATGAATTAACTCTTTCATCCCTGCTGTTAATATGTTATACCAGTCAGAAACATCTTTAGCAGTGGCTATTAAGAATTCTTTTTTCTCAGATGAAAGGAGCTCAGCATCTGGCTAAATGGAGCTCAGTGGATGATAGTGCTCCTGGGCCAGCAGGTGAGCACGCGCCCTCCACACTGACAGAAGCACAAGTCTTGAGCGTGTGTATAACCTACTATTATACACAAGAAATCTTCCTGGTCAGAATCAACTTGAAGGATTGAAGTGCCACACCAGGACCAGTCATTTCTATTTGTTTCCTTTGGTGGGTGGCACATATGTGCAGCAAGACAGACAGAGGAAGCAGGACAGCCGGGGACAGCAGAATGCGAAAGGGCAGAAAGCAGCTCTTCCCCTGTCTTGGATGCTCTGCTCAGCACAGATTTCCTGTAAGAAGAAAATTTATCCCAGCAATTACCTGGTTTCTGTTTTCTTTTGGGCTTTCTTTTTTTTGAAGATTTTTTTTTGTTTGTTTTAAGTCTTATTTTGCAGTTTGGGTTTACATTAAACGTCAAACATAATTTGATTCTGCAGGCATTGCATCGTGTGATTACTATATCCCATTGGCTAGCAGACACTGTTTCTCAGTGTGCCCTATATACTAATAAATCACTTGCAGTAATAGACAGCAAGGTGCTCTACCTAATGTAAAAAATGGTAATTGTGGTCAAATGTTCCATTCTTCAGGGAAAAGGGAAAAAAATAATCCTTCTACATGATTTCACTCAGCAGCAGAAAATAAAAAGCCAAGGTATAATTAGCTTAAGGTAACCATCTTTATATTAAATTCATAGGGAAGAAAATCAAACATGAAAAATAACTAGCAGGCTCCCATTCTGGTCTCCCTATTGAATTAATGTCACCAGTACAGCACTGGATAAAGTAAGATATACAAGGCTACTGTCTGGATGAGCTGTGTGTTTGGAGAGCAGTTCATTTTCAGAGGGGAGAAATTTCTTTATGCAAGTGTTAACTATTTAAGAAATTGGTATTTATTAGGACAATATTGTCTCAAGAGATGTCTAGTTTTTACAGTATGGATTCAGCCATCTACTGAAAAACTAAGGCATTAAAGCAAATACCTCAGAACAGTTTTAAGAACATCTTAGTCTCTCCATCACTACCTGTACAACTCATGCTCAAAGAGATTATCACACCAAGAAGCATTTTTTTTAACAAATAAAAAGGCATTGTAAAAGACCTCCATAGATAGAAGATGCTAACTCTGCAACATAAAAGATTAATTTAAACCAGGGTTACTTAAAATGCTGAATATAAACACAGTTCAAATTAACAAAAAGGAACCCTTGGTTTAAATCAATTTTAGTCTTGTTTGCCATTTTTAATTTGTGTTTCCCTTTGGTGGACAGGACCATAGAGAGAACCGAAGCAGAGTTCAAAAAGATCATCTAGCCTACCCCTCCCTTGAGGCAAAGACAAATATCCTTACAGGTGACTCTTAGCTATTCCTCACAGCTACAATCCTCCTCTACTCTCATCCCCCCACAATACTCCACTCTAATATGTTTATGCTAAGTTTCTAATACCCTAACTAAACCTCCTTAGGTGCCAACTGAAATAATTACTTTCCCTATTACTTTTGGGTAGGTAGAGAGGGCATGGATTAACACCGCTATGATTTTATACTACAAATCCTTTAATATATGTGAAAGATTGTGTCTCTTTCCAACTTTGTCCTTGCATCCTGGACCTAACTCTTTCAATACTTCCTCACTGTTTTTTTCTAAATCTCTCCTCACTCCTTCAGCTCTCTTCTGACTTTCTCCAGTTTGTCTATATTGTTTCATGGTGTGAAGTCAGCTCTGGACACTATC